>JAAECE010000002.1:4200000-4372500 GCA_010203745.1 Mucor lusitanicus | reverse complement strand
AATGTCAAATTAAATCGATTTTGATTCAAAAAAATCATCACAAAAAAATCATTTGGGTACAGTCACCACAGTGCAAAATGTTCAGTGTACACGTCATTCAAATTCCGCGTGCTCAGCTTATTGGCTGCAGTCACCCTCAGCAACGCTTCTTTTTTTTTTCAGGCTCCCTTTCCACCCTGTTTTTGCACTGCACTTTTTCTATTAAACCATATACTTTTTATTACTTTTGATTGAATACAACACCACTTTCGCCAAAAGAAGCATACTTTTGCAACCACCAGTACCCAAGACGATATCTTTCAAGTTTGTTACAGTAAGTATCAGCCGATAGGGGCCACTTTTCGCGGTACAATATACAGTAATACTAATTATATAGTTTATTTTAGACCAATTCGTTGCAATATACTTATTCATTGTGTTTGGTTTGTATTTGGTTTGTATATTCCCCTTTTTTGGTTGCCGTGGATAGGGTTGTCATGGCTTTGGGTGTTGTGGGTTTGGTTGTCATGAATTGCATTCATTCAACCTTTCACTATTTTCTTTCTCGTGATACTGCGGATTCGTTTGTTTGCTTTATTGCGATTTATTCTTTCCCCCTTTTCTGCACGCGACTATTTTTCTGTTGCTGTGCCATAGTGCTATGGCGTATCTTTTGATGCATTGTATCGCTGGCAGTGCTGCTCTATTGTGGAGTAGCCTTGCATTCTTTTTGTTCTTCTTCAAGTATTACCTCTTCTGTAATACCGGTTGTATTAGTGTTCGTGCTTCGTGTGAGGCAACCACGATACTTTTTTCTACCCTTTTTTTTTCTTGTACTCGTCATTTTGATGATATTCATTGCATGTTACCTCTTTGTATGTAACTGTATTGCAATGTTTCTGTTCTTCATCACATTCTAGTGATGCCCTCTTGTTGCTTTCCCTTCCTTTTTATGGTTCTTTGAATCATAACCCCTCTTTTTCGTTGTGTGGATGTGCCTATCGTTGAAGCACAACTAGATTTGATTCAGAGGCTAGGGGGTAGATAGGCTGCCCTCACTTGATTTGTATCACTTACTTGGTGCTAATTGAGAGTCTCAAGCATTTGCGCTATCAGCTGGGGTGTGTAGTAAGGCATATTCTGGCATTTTAGGGGATTTTGATGATGGAATTACTAAATTACTGTATTTAGTAATACTTAAAACTCCGCCTAACGTCAAAACAGAGGGAAACCCTCGCAATTTTTTTTCTGGCCTGGGGTGTCTGTAGGGCAAATAAAGCGTTGTGATTGGCTCAAATTTGGAGACAGCTCAGAGAAATAAAGCATTCGTATTGAAACTAAAAATGTAATTGAAATGAGAAAAGCAAGACTAAACATTCAAAATGCATGGTACAAATGGCTTAAAGTAACTACACACGACACCACCGTAAGTATTAGACATGATCAAATACATCCACTATCCTGGAAGAAAGAATTTTGAATAAATCTAAGCCTGTTCATAACATCCAAAAGTACAATTTTGCATTATATTGGTAGCAAATCAATCAAAGTCTTCAAATGTCAATCATCTGGCTTATGAGGAGATAAACATGTACCTATGCCGAATTTTGCGAGGAGCACGATTGAGTGGTCAGACATTAGTCATTTGAACGCGTTGCCGCTGATGGATGGACGATTATCAAAATAATCCAATTTTGTGCACTAGTCTAGACAAGATTCATGAGGAAGACGGATAATTACAAGTATCTAGTGTTAACGGATTGACAGGTGGGGTGTTGAAAAACACTTTATTCAAAGCTGTATACTGTATCTTTGTGCTCGATACTAGATTCTGTTTGTATGCAGGCATTTTTGGTATGCAGGATCAGGTCATCATGCGAGACCCATTTGCAAAAAATTGAAGTTAGAGTATTGACATTAGCACGTACATATGCTAAATTTTGTGGGGAACACGATGAGGTAGTTGGATTTTGGATTGAATGAGCTGTTGTTGATGGATGGTTGATCTTCTGTTGATGGATGAATGATTTTTCCAATAAGCCAATTTTGAGCACGATCTTAACAAAATCTATAATTACGAGTTTCCAGTAGTAACAAATCAATAGAGGGGGTGTCGCGCAACAGTGTAGTCAGAATTGCATACTGTTGTGTTCTTCTGCTCCAGACTAAATTCTGCTTGTATGCAGGTATTTTCATTCAGTATGCATGATCAGGTCATCATGCACGATCCATTTGCAAAAAATTGTTGTTAGAGTATTGAAATAATGAGCACATACCTATGCCAAATTTTGCGAGGAGCACGATGGTGTAGTTAAATTTTAGATTGGACGACGAGTTGCCGTTGATGTATGGATGATTACTCAAAATGAGCCCATTTTGAGCACTGATCTTGACAAGATCCATAAGGAAAGCTGTTAATTACGAGTGTCTAGTAATAGCAGCCTGACAAAGGGGATGTTGCACAATACATTATTTAAAACTGCTTGGATTTAGCATGCGTTGTTCAAGAGTGGCACAGGTTGAACGCGGTTGTTTTGGGCGTTGTTGGACAAAATACGTTAGAGCGTGTTTTCATCATGCCGTATATGACTGTTGGAGAGCCGGAAAGTTCATATTAACATTGTTGTATACTTATTTTGAGGCGGTTATAAGCATATAAACAAGCCTCGAGCGGCCATGTTAAGTGTAAATAAATTAAACGATTCTTGTAGTTAAACAGTACAGTGTTAATTATACCCGATTCCAACCTCTAGATCCATCCTTTCTGTCATGTAGAGAAGAACACTTTTACTGTACTACGCAATGGCTGCCCAAATTGTGTATTTCATATACAAAGAATTGAAATGCAAAGCAGATTGCACTACTTTCCATAGGCATAGGTCATTAGTAAAAGCTGCATTGAAACACGATAAGCGGTGCTTTTGGTATTTCTGAGCGTTTTTAAAGCACAACATACACAAACTTTCCATCGTTATTTGTCTGATGGTGATCAGCGTGTAGTCCCAAAAGATACCGACTGTTTGAAGCCTGGATCAGATTTGTAGCATTAGTTTTTGTAGATCTACATGGCACTAAAGGCACTTTTCCCAGCCAAATCTTCCGAATTCAACCCTCAATATTTTGTCTTCTAGGACGTTTTAGATGCTCGGAATAGTGCCAAATAATTGCTATCGATTAACATTTACATCCTGGACCTTCATTTTTATTTTTTTTGGATCGATCCAAAACGTCGAAAATTTACGATTTTTCATGAGTTACCCCTCATGCTTTTCATCGAAAATCAAACGATCGCGTTTTTGAACATGAAAACGTTGACTTTTACTAAGGTACATATTAATTCAAAATGTGCCTCTTGATCCAACGCAACTTGTGAAACTTTGTTTTGTGAGACCTTTATATGCAAAATTTCGACATTCTTGCCAAAAACGGAAATTCATATATTCTGTGATTTCTCAAATTGTGGATTCAAAACGTATACTTTTTTTAACACCGTTAGATGCGCTTCAAGAAGTACTTTTAGGATCGCTTAGAAAGTATATGTTGATTATCACATGGTATATAGTTGAACAAGACAAAATAGGTCGAAGGTTGTCAATTTTTTTTTTTTTTTTTTTGTAAGAAGCAAGGCCGATAAGCTGCTCAAAGATTTTATTTACATGGACAACGAAAGAAGACTATCATAACGACTACGATCAACACTGGTGTGCGTGTGTAGGGACTAGCGGCCCATGGGTGACTAACATAATGTTCAAATACAACTAATGACTAATACTATCTAAATTTTCATCTACCAATAACCAACGAGGGAGCCAAGAAAGGCCGGAGACGTCAAACTTGATCGCCTTGGAAAAGCGCAGAACAGTAGCTAACACAACGGAGGAGGGAACCAACCCAAACAGAATACATCAATAGCAACAAAGGAACCGATAGATCACCGGGTGGTCTACAATCTAGGCTCTGGTTCGAGCAGGCTGTTTGGACACAAGATTCGGCCTGGCGGCTTCATGATGCGTCTGCCCACGAAATTGAAAACCCTCTCTCGCAAGAGGGAAAATTGCTGCTCGGCTAGCGAGACTCGAACGCTTGAACTGTCGATTGTAATACTGACGAGATAACCACTTTCGTCAGGCCCCGAGGGGCAAGGTTGTGTCGTGTACGCTAGCTATGGGTAGTATGTAGGTACACAATATAAAATGTAAAGAGAAAGATGAGGTTTATTCAATACAATGTGAAAATAATATTTATACCCTAGCAACTAATTACTGCTGACGTCAGTTACTACAGTCAGCTTCTGCTTCTTTCTGAATGGTCTACGCACTGGGATTATGGGCTTAAATACTCGTCTCTTATTGGCGTTGTGTCGTAACACCGCCTCAGGCACTAACCCATCAAACATGTCAATGACATTATCCCCCCTTGAAACTGATGTTGGTCCCTCAACATCCTTTGATGATCCTTCAGAGTCTCCTTGCTCTTGTACTGGTCCAACAATGTCTTCATTTTTGTGCAAAGAGTCGTCAGTGCCACGGAATTTCTGCCAAGATAGTGCCTTTCTTGATTGCTTGGCCACAAATGCAAAGGGAGATATTTTTTGCTTGGCGTTCCCACTTGATCCCACATTGCCAGCTTGAGTCTTCTTGTCTTCTTCCATTTTGTTGCCAGGATCACCAGCTTCTTCTACTTTGTTACCAGGACTACCAGTTTCTTCCATTTTGTCGTCATGGCTACCAATTGCCTCTGCTTGATCACCATCATTTTGCATTTCATCACCATGACTACTGATTGCACCATGGTTTCCATGACTACCACTTGCTTCTCCTTGATTGTTGCTGTGTGTTGCATCATCTTCTGTCACAACAATAGGATCAGAGAATTGATCTTGTTCAATCTGCTCTTCTTCCACTTCTTCTTCTGTTGCTGGTATACTGATACTGCGAGATGAACTTTGAGCGCTGTGCAACGAGACTTCACCGTCACTACCAATGCCCGTTTCTGTCAAGGTGGGTTCTTCATGCTGCTGTATTCTGTTGGTATTGTCGCTCTGTCTATCAGCATCCCGTATATCATCTAATTCATCATCTTGTAATTCATCTGCTGATGATATGTCATCATATCCATCTATCACAGTTCGAATGGTGTCATCCACAGCCTCAACCTCTTGTTCCTCGCTTGCAATCTCAGACATAGCGCTATCAAATTCTTCTTCATGCGGCGATATGTCCCCATAGGCTTCCACCACATGCTTCAGCTCATTGTCATCTTCATCCATTGTAGAGTTGCCATCACCACCAACATCCGACATGCCACTGCATTCCACATCACTGTTGTCATTGTGCGGCTGATTCATTTGCAGATCCTCCTCAATCACCTCCTCTTGCTGTTGCTGATCTTGATCTACTGGCACACTCTCTGACATATTCACAAATGGGGACACACCCTCTTGACTGCTATACATGTTGTTGGATAGCTCTGGCTCTTCTTGTTCACCAACAACAACACTTGCACTTGTCGTTGACGAGGTATTAGGCTCAACAGTAGTAGCATCTTGACCTTGATCCACATTGGCATGAACACCAGTCGTTGAGACAGCGGTTGTAGCAGCACCGCTACTACCCCCTCCCTTTCCAGCTAAAGGTAATGATGCTCGGGGAACTCTACCACTGCGCGTTGTCGTGGCCTCCTTGACAAGTCTACGGCTGGCTGTGGGATCGTACCATGTTTGCTCTGGCTTATCGCCCTTGGCACGCTTGAGTCTGTCGCGATGTACTAGTGAATCCAACTTCTGGCCAGCCATAGTCTCTAATTGGTAAGTACCATACTCATCAAATGCTTGCGTTATAATATAGGGACCCTTGAATCGTGGCTCCAACCCAAATTTGCCCTCATGTGTCAACAACACCAAGTCGCCAACCTCGTAGTCCACGATACGCATAGCCTTGTCCCAGCGCTCCTTGTCTCGGTCGGACACAGTCTTCATTCTTGCTTGAGCCGCTGCTCTGTGTTGACCCAATGCAGCGAGTTCTCTTGCTGTAATGTCTGCCACCGTTCTTGGATCTTGCATAGACTCATTTGAGACAAACGGGATGATGGCATCCCCAGGCAACCGAGGCTCACGACCATATACCAAAAAGAATGGGCTGTAACCCGTAGTGGCATTCTTCCAGACACGCGAAGACCACACAGCAACATCCACAAACTCGTCCCAACGATGTAGAGCACCTTGAACGTATTTTCTCAGCATGTCCTTGACAGTTGCATTGTACCTCTCGACCTTGCCATTTGTACGTGGGTGGAACGCACTTGTGAGTTTGTGATGGCTACCAAGTAGTTTGACATACTCTTGCACTAGCTCACTACAGAAATTGGCACCTCTGTCCGTGACAAATTCCACAGGGCAACCAAAACGAGTGACGATCTCCTTGTAGATAAACTGTGCAACAGACTCCTTGGTGGCATCTGGTAGGGCACACGCAATCGGCCAGTTGGTAGTGGCATCCACAGCAGTAATCAGCCAACGATTTCCATTCTTTGTTTGTGGCAGCTCTCCAACAAAGTCCAAATGCCAGCGTTCGAAAGCACCCACAGGTATAGGCAGAGGATGCATCTCGTCTTGATGTTTGGATACCTTCTTGCTGTTGAGTTGACATGCTGGACACGGCGCAATCCACTCTGCAATATCCACTTTCATGCGTGGCCACCAGTATCGCTTACCCATGAGATGCATCAAGTTTCTGACGGAGGCATGCCCAAAACTCTCGTGGTATTTGGACACCAGATCAGCACGTTGGGAGAAGGGGACAAAAGGCACTTCCAGCGAGGGCTTGTCTTGCTCTTTTTGCTTGATGACACGGAACAAACGACCATTCTTGATGATAAAGTTGGGCTTCTCCCGCTTCAACATGGCCCTTAGCTGCTTGGATTTCACTTTTTCATCCGTACCAGCAACAAACAACAATGGCCAATCCGACTGCAACTCCTTGGGTAGTTCACTCCATGACGCATACAGATACAGAGGTTCCAAAGACTCCTTGGCCGGTTGGGAGGCATCACCAACACGAGACAACGCATCTGCTACAACATTTTTTTTACCAGGCTTGTAGACAATCTTGGGTGCAAACATCTCCAAATCAGCGATCCATCGGATCAGACGAGGTGTAGGCTTCTGTTGCGTGCGGAAGTAGGTCAAGGGGTTGTGATCACAGCACACCACATAACCTCCAGGACAGCCATCAATATAGCAGCGCCAGGTACGTAATGCATGCACAATACCAATCAGTTCTCTCTCTTGTGCAGGTAGTTTTTGCTCTGCCGAGGACAGCTTTCTTGACTCAAACGCCACAGGATGCCATTGCTTGCTTTCATCATCACCAGGTTGTAACAACACACCGCCCACACCAAAATCACTGCTATCAGTCTCGATTCTAAAAGGCTTTGACATGTCAGGCACTCTCAATACAGGTGCTGTTGTAAGCAGTTGCTTCAGTTGCTTGAAGCTGGCCTCGCAATCATCCGTCCACTGGATAGCTCTTTTCTTGGGTCCAGATCCTTGAGTCAAATTTGTCAATGGAGCTGCAATATGAGCAAAAGACTTGATGAACCGGCGATAGTGCTGCGCGAGACCCATGAATTGGCGAACTTCTTGTACATTGGAGGGTGTTGGCCAATCTTGCACCGCTTTTACCTTCTGAGCAGAAGGCTGAATACCATGTTCACAGATCTCAAATCCCAAGAAGACCAACTTTCGTTGCGCAAATCGACACTTCTCCATGTTGACAACCAAACCAGCAGCCTTGAGCTTGTCCAACACAATCTTGAGATGCTTCTTGTGGAGATCCAAGGTGGGGCTAAACAATAACACATCATCTAAATAGCACAAGGCGAACTTGTCAATGCACTCGTAGCCAAGAACCTTATTCATCCAAGCTTGAAAGGTCGGTGGGCTGTTGCACAAACCCATTCCAAGTACGGTCCATTCAAATTTGCCATATCGAGTATTCATCGCTGTCTTGGGGATGTCTGTGTCTTGTATACGGATTTGGTGGTAGCCGCTCTTGAGATCCAGGCACGAAAAATAAGACGCACCCTTCAAACGATCCAAGCATTCGTCGATTCGAGGCAGTGGAAAGGTGTTACGCACGGTCACCTTGTTGAGAGCGCGGTAATCGATACACATGCGCATGGAACCATCCTTTTTCTTGACAAACAAAATAGGTGAACCCCATGGTGACGAGCTAGGACGAATCATACCAGCGGCAAGCAACCCCTTCAGCTGTCTCTTGAGTTCATCCAACTCCAAAGGACTCATCTTGTATGCAGGCTTGTTAATGGGCGCTGCGTCTCCAGTGTCAATCACATGCTGCACCTCCTGTGCAGAAGGGATACCAATCAACTTGCTTTTAAACACATCAGGATACTCGAGACCAAGCTGCTTTTTCCACTCAGCGTCCATGCTCATGGTGATTTGAACCTCCTTGTTGTGGTCCTCACAGACATGCAACAGATACACATCGGCTTGTTTGTGCTTCAACAATCGGTCGACTTGCTTGGGAGTGATGAGATACTTGGACACCATATTCTCAACAGACGTATCATAAAAGGTAAGAGTGTCATTGTCCCAGTTAAACTGAGGCTTGTGCTGTTTCAACCAGGATCTACCCAGTATAATGTCAAATTTTGAATCGTATACAAAGGACGATACAGATACCTTGTAACCCTGAAGGTTAAGTGCATATTCAATTTTGTCGGTAATCTTGTGCACGCTGCCACCAGCTGTCTCCACTTCTCTGTTAACCTTAGACCAGATACCTTGGAGCTGATGAGCAACGCTTGGCTTGATGTAGCACTCACTCGCACCACTATCAACCAACACTTTGACGGGCACATGACGATCACCATCGCGAGAGTACGCGAATCCACCATACAGGGGTAAG
Source organism: Mucor lusitanicus (assembly GCA_010203745.1). Classification (NCBI taxonomy): domain Eukaryota; kingdom Fungi; phylum Mucoromycota; class Mucoromycetes; order Mucorales; family Mucoraceae; genus Mucor; species Mucor lusitanicus. Next base: position 4,363,591 of record JAAECE010000002.1, on the reverse strand, counting down.
TCAGACGACGAGGAGCTTGTAGCCGAGTTGAGCTGATCCAGGTGAGGGACATCAATAGCCAGCCTTGCTGACAAAGGCTCCACCATCTTGGCAGTGGCTGTTGATGATGTGCCTTTACTGTCCTTCTTATTAGGCGCTGAAGAACCATTCAAATAGTGCTCACAGGTGTTCAATTTATTGTCATCATCATGTGCAACAGAAGGTGAGCTATCACTATTATTGTCCATGGCATTCAGATTTCCTCTTGGCTTCTTGTAGTTAAACTGCTTCCTTTTGCCTTTGTATGCACCACCAGAACCTTGATTGTTGTAGCGATGACTATTGTCCAGCTTGCGAATGGCCTCAATGCGATCCCTACAGTTCCTCTTGACATGACCCGGCTTTTGGCAAAAGAAGCAAACCACAGATGAACTACCACCACGACTAGTCATTGCATCGAGATCCATAGGTTCAGGACCACCACCTTGGGAAGAGCCAACGCCGCCCGAACCAGAAGGAGAGTAGCCTTGACCTTGCTGTTGAGCCCATCTTGAAGTCATACTACTACGATTGCTACTAGAGGAAGCACCACGCAAATGAGGTCTTGTAGCTGCATAGTTCAATGCATGGGTAAAGTATGTTTGGATCTTCCTTTGGGCTGGTTGGTAATCACGCAGTTGGGCTTGGAGTTCCATGTCTTGGATGCCTTTCCTGAATTGATGGCACTGTTCCTCCTGAGTCATACCAGGGATGAGCATGACAATGTCCATGAATGAGTCACAGTACTCTTGCATCGAACCAGTTTGGAACAGGGAATCCAGGGCATCACGAGCATCATCCACACTTCTGGCAGGCCTAAAGTTGTCAATCAACTCTGCTTTCAACGCGGTCCAAGTACTTGGCACAGTAGTTGGATGGAACTCCTTGTATACACGCAACCATTCGGCCGCACGACCAGCTAACAGAGTACTTGCAAAGATGAATGTCTTTTCGTCACTCCAACCGTAAAAGTCCTTGTGCGTGTCAACAGCAGAGCACCAATTGTCAATGATACGAACATCACGTTCACCAGAGTACGCAGAGGGTTGCTTCAACTTGACGGATTGGCTGCTTTCGCCCGTGATTTGCTTGACGGCCTGAACCACCATATCACATATATCTTGAGGTGTGGCCATTTCAGTGTTCAGATTTACCAGTGCTTTGTATTACAGTGCTTGAGAGAATACCAGTGCTTTGAGAGATACCCAGTGCTTTTAGAGAGAATACCAGTGCTTTTTTTGAGAGAATACCAGTGCTGTAAGCTTCACCAGTTCTTGATTTCAGTACTTTAACGGATGACAAATCCTTTTATCACGGTTCTTTTGAGATATAGCACGTTCAGCAATTAGATAATTAGATCTATTGAGACGTGCTGCTGCTACCAATGTCGTGTACGCTAGCTATGGGTAGTATGTAGGTACACAATATAAAATGTAAAGAGAAAGATGAGGTTTATTCAATACAATGTGAAAATAATATTTATACCCTAGCAACTAATTACTGCTGACGTCAGTTACTACAGTCAGCTTCTGCTTCTTTCTGAATGGTCTACGCACTGGGATTATGGGCTTAAATACTCGTCTCTTATTGGCGTTGTGTCGTAACACCGCCTCAGGCACTAACCCATCAAACATGTCAATGACAGTTGTCAAAAAAGTTACAAAATCGACAAACCAGAGCAGGTTCAAAAGCGGGAAATGAAATATTTAATGGCACTGTGGCAAAAACACCATATGAAAATATATGATAAAATGTTCATATCTGAAAGATGTGATTTTGCACTAAAAACAAAAAAAATCACATGTGTATATTTTCATAGCAAATTATAGCTAAATCATACGTGTGAGCTTAATATGATTTACATGTTGTTTTATATTATAGATTAGAGACATCTTATTGGATCATATTTAATAATTTTATTATAGAAATTGATATTAAATAGTATGCTTTGGAGGTGGTATACAATGCTTTGCATGATGGTTGGATAGTTGGATGCTGCTCCTACAATAGTAGACGGGTATATATTGCTGAGATGGTAGCAGCTATTCTGATTGCTCACAGAACACGGGGCTGCATAATACTACCTCCTCAGCAATATATACCCGTCTACTATTGTAGGAGCAGCATCCAACTATCCAACCATCATGCAAAGCATTGTATACCACCTCCAAAGCATACTACCATCCACTATATAACTTGCAGTTGTACCTACCTAGTTGCCCACTCCATCTTGAATCCCTAAACAATTAAAAGGCATGTTAGATGTGATGTTGCGCGGTGTGCTTGCCTATGTACTTACTTTTTTCTTGTCCTTGACTTGTTGCTTCATGCAAATGTAATTGCCTGTCAATAAACAGATGCCGCCAGTCAGTGTCAATACCGAATCAGCTGCCACACAACCTTATACCTACCAAATCCGTCACCAGCGACACTTTTTGCAACAAAGCTTCATCTTGATCTCTAAGAAATAGCGCTGTATAGCCAAGCAACAATAGCATGTGAGTACCAAGTTTATCTCATCATCAATGCGCACTCACCTGAGCTATCACCAGTAGTATTTCATGTATTTCGCATCCCCAATCAGAACTGGAGCACACTGTGAGTAGAATACTCGTCCATCAGCCCCACACACTCACCTTGTCTACCACCAAGAGCGTCTCATGCGTGCTGTAGTCACCCTGAGCATAATGTTGAGTCTTCATATCCTCAAGCAATGCTGCTGCACTGTAAGTGCTGCATCCACTCATCACCAGCAAAAACTTACCAAGTTTGCAGAGAGCGACAAACACTATACCAAGTACACCCCACCTACAATGCATCCAGTTATACCTAGAAGCAACAACACACAATAAGTAACATATCCATCCATCACCCATAGAAGCTTACCGAGTCTACAGACAACCACAAACACTGTACCAAGTGCATCTCACCTGCGATTTGCGTGTTCATTTGAGTCTGGAAGTAGCAACACACAGTGATGTATCCAAACGTCAACTCCATCCACCTACCAAATGCAACATCAGCTACACCTTACGTAACGAGTATACATCATGAGCAATGTACGCCTGAGTTTCTCACCAAAGCAAATGCGAATCCCCATTGCGAGGGGTGTAAACAACAGCCAGTTTCACCATGTCATTCACTGCAGAGCACTAAAACAAGCACGTTAGTAAACGTCTATCATCAATATTGGTGTTACCTGGTTGTAGGTCTGTGCGTGGCAAATGGACTTTGCAGACAGTTGGTATCGACCACAGAGCCACTTGTTTCATTGCAAACAAAGGCGCATCCATCGTCTAGACATGTTTTAGAAAGTGGCAAGCTGCTGAATGTGCTGAAAGAGAAAGGGGGGAAGCTGCACTTGGCAGATGAGCCCAGCGTTACAAAGCACCAAGAGACTGCTGTAAACAGCCAAATTGAAGAAAGCTGCTGCTTCTGACACGTAGAGCGTGCGTTCTATACACGCAAAACACATACAGACGCTGCTTTATGAAAAACAAGCAAGTGAAAAAGTGGGGGGAAAGTGAGGGAAAAAAAGGGGGAAATCTTTGTTTGACAGCAGGTAATCGCCTCGCTACGAGGCGTTTGACACACGCCGAGCATACACAGACACTGCCTCATCAAGCAAAAGCAAGTAGAAAAAGTGAGGAGGAAGTAAATGAAAAGGAAAAAAAAAGAGAACAAAGAAAATAATGCTATATGCATGAATGATGTCATGTTGCATCAGATCAAGGTACATCTAATCACACCAATTCATAGCTTTGACAGGTACCTGTTGAGCGACTTTTCTACCAAGTCGAGAGCATGGTCAGAGTAGATAACTAGAGTCTTTTACTCAAAGGGGCTTGGCATTTGGAACCAATTAACCTGGATCAATCCCTGGATCAACCACAATCGTCGTGCACAGCATAGCACGGAATCCTGCCCTGAACTGATTCCAAATGTTAATTGTTTGAGTGGCAGAGCATAGGCTAGACTAAACACTATGCGTAGATTTACATTGCGCGTCCGAGTAAGCTTGCTCTATGTCCTCATAGATCTCATCAAGATACACTGAACCATCATATAGTAGTACATGTACAAAGCAAGCAAAGTAAACGTATCAGAGACACATTGATCATTAAGTAATTTACTAGCAAAAAAAGGACGATATAAACCGTTATACATTGAATCTGGTGCTGTTTCATCGAATGGGATAAGCACGTTATTTCATAGTATAATCACATATTCCAATACATGTGAATAGATGCCTCTAAGCCGTGGTTTCATGTGCGTATATTTCAATAGTAAAATCATATTTGATACAACGATGGAAAAAGATGGCCTTAAATGTGATTCTCCTCGTCCAATTTCTCAAGGTGTGAAAATTGTGTAGTCTCGTATCGCTATATTGTCACATATTCAAAAGTCGAATTCTATCGAACTACGAAATCTCATATTAGACGCTACGAAATCACAACTAAAATAGGTTTTCATAGCAAAATACGATGGTATCACATCAATCGTCACTAACATTAAAGCCCAATAACTAAGATTTAGTAAGCTATCATTGGCTTAAAAGCACTTTAAAACCCAATAACTAGAATTCTGCCAAATATAATTGGGTAAGATAGACCTCAACTATGGCTGGAGGGCCCTTCTTGAGGAACATTCAAAATCATTGGATTCTTGAACAAGTGCGCCCACGCTTTCACACTACATGTCTATGAAGAGGAGATAATAGTCGATCAGGCTTCATTGAGTCCATTTTTCTTGATCAGATGCATACCATTCCACATTAGCGAAAAGAGAGAGAGCGAGAATCAGCTTCTCTATTCTAGCAGCCAAAGAAGAGATGCCGTAAAATGAAGCCAGCGTTGCCTTGAGAGACCTTCTGTATACCTAGATACAAATTATTACCCTAGAAACAAGCGAAGCGGAAAATGCCCGTAGCTTTTCAGGATTTAAACTTTGACCGCCATCCCATCAACTTTTACGCCAATGTGTAAACAACGAGGTAAAAGGCTAGAACTTGCTACTACAATCTGCCTGGTATCCCCACGATGCATCCATTGCCAAGACTCACAGCTATATAGACAGTGACCGACGGACGTATTGGCGGCTTACATCGGCTTCTCCCAGGTCTTAATGATTGACTGCACCAGATGACTACGCGTAACATTTCAGGATTTAAACTTTGACCGCCATCCCATCAACTTTTACGCCAATGTGTAAACAACAACGAGGTAAAAGGCTAGAACTTGCTACTACAGTCTGCCTGGTATCCCCACGATGCATCCATTGCCAAGACTCACAGCTATATAGACAGTGACCGACGGACGTATTGGCGGCTTACATCGGCTTCTCCCAGGTCTTAACAACCGTTTGTAATCACTCTGCTTCTCTCTTTTGACTTTAGATTAGTGCAGACGACTAATACTTTAGCCCCGTCTCAACACACACATTTACCTGCTTGTTTTTCAAAAAATCAAGTTGGGTATCGTATATATGGTTTTTAACAAAAGAGGGCGAGCAAATTCCTTCATTAATCGTGCTCAAAAAAACTTCAAAAAGCGTGACGGCTGTAAAAACAACGCATGTGGATTGACCTCTTAGTGCTTGCACGAAGAGCATTTAATCACTCTTCTATCCTCATATTACATCTCATGTCTAAATCAAAAGCGAAAGGAGTGGCCACTTCGTCTAAAACAAAAGGGAAAAGTGTTGCCTCTTCGAATACAATATTGAGGAAACCTACTCCAGAGAAACGTGTCAGAGAGTTCAAGTTGACAGAGGAACAATGTGGCTCACTAGAGGTGGACAATTTGTTCAGCAATCTAGCAACTATTCAATGGTCTGACGTGGATCAACTGATCGATGAATCTATAAACTGTTATGGCGATACTCTCGGAAGCACAGAAGTCCACAACAACATTGTCACCTCATTGCAATCCATGCACCAACAAATGAAAAACAACGCTGCATTGGCCTCATACTGCTTAAAGTGTAGCCGCTATCTCAAACAAGGTCATATCAGAACTCTCTTTGATAAAAAGTTCGCCTCAAAGCTTGTCAAATTCCAAACGGTAGAACTGAAGAAACTCAACAAGGCACAAGGGCAAAGAAATGCAACTCTCATCACATCGCAATGTAACGACAACTACTACGATGAGTTATTATCAGGCTCCAAATCACACGAAATTGTGAGTGAACGACTTTGAACCATATTTGGATACATATTTAACCTCTCTTTATTCGTTTCTAGTCAGACGAGAACGAAGATACCGAAGACCAAGAGACCAGCGAAATGTCTGACAGTGAGGATGACCAATTCCCATCAGATCTTACTTTGGACCACCATCCACAACGCACTGCGGATTACTTTCTTATCCATGATGACTCCTCTGAAAACATGTTTGAGCAAAACTACGACGATGATTGGATTATTGGAGAAGACAATATATCAGGCAGATGCAGATCAGTGAAAGAGACTACTTTGGCTTTGATAAGCAATCCAGCTAAACTATCAGACATTCGATTGCTGTAAGTGAAGAGAGAAACACTTGAGAATGAGCATGAGCATGAGCATGATTGACTCACAGTATCCTATTTTCTAGAGCATTGAATGATATATATCTATTTGATGAAAAGTTGCATGAGTCGGTTTCGAAGTACTTCGGTACTGAGGTTCATCGTCAAGTCATAGCCGATATCGACAGAAGCGCTCATCGTCCATTACCACCACTCAAATCGTACACATGGTGCCAGCAGGTTGTAGATGTAAGTTGGTTTTGTGAGGTTCAATGTCTCTATTCTGACCTTAAATAATTATTTATTTATCAAAAGGACCCTCCAACAGATCTGCTGTCATCATTGAAAGTGTGCACCGTATTCTTGCAAGAGGCAACAAATCAAATCAATGAGGTTGACTTGCATGTTGCGCACACCATGACTTATTTGTAAATGCATTTAAACGCCAACAAGATTTGTGATTTTCTAATAACACTTGTTTACTAGGTTGCCTGTACTGGTCGCGGGTGCAGATGATGCCGCTCAGGAGGATTCGTATGCACACCATTACTTGAGCCCAGTCCTTCAATCTATATTCAGCACAGACGACAGATTCAGTGTACAATGGCGAGTTGGGAGTTATTTTGATAGCTATGGAGAATAATTTATTTATATATTATATATCTTCATAGGGCAAACGCCACCTTGAATCAAGATATGCAATATAAACCAGACTTTCAAGTATCTACTCGCTTTATTAATGTCAAGTGTGTGATCATCGTTGCAGAATTCAAGCCAAAATCCCACCATTCCAGCACAGAGTCAGATTTGATCAAGTTAGGAAAGCAGCTCAAACTCATGTATAATGACCTGGTGGCAAAGGGAACCCCTCACCCAACTGTCGGTGGCTTGCTCTGTCAAGGAGAGAATGCTTGCACGTTTATCATGGATTTGCCATCACCTCAAGTTTATCGAATGACCAAGCTCTCCCAGATTACATTATGTCGTAAGGTTACCGAATCATCTTTATTGCCTGTACTTGTCTCAAAACTGATTCAAATCAAGGTAAGAGCGTGGTGTTCGATTAAGGTGTTTACATCTTGTTAAACATTATTTCTTTTCAAATAGAACGTTGCACTGGAAAACCTGAAGAAGGCTGAGGACTCCATATTACGGGCAAGCAATACCATGACACGTCCACCCAGCAATCCACCATCATCATGGCTCTCCTCCAGCTCATGTCAGTTATCTCGATTGAACAGAAAGAGAAAGGCAAATGAAGACGCTGACTAAAGAGGATAATAATAAGAGGTGGTAAATTTTCAACGGCATCATGGTTCAAAAAAATTATCATTGTTCATCTGATATCAAATATACTACACTTGGCAGTTTTTACATGGCAATATTCTACGAGCTTTGTTCAATGTTTCAAAAGAGATTTTTCATCTCAAGGGTTATTAGCCTGATCTTCAAAGATTATTAATTAATTAACAAGAAAGATTAGGTCGGCCCATTTGGGCCGATTTGGTTAATCTCAACCTGTTAATTAAGAGGCTAGTTTACATCTTGCATTATTGCAACCGGCATGGCAAAACGAAATAAAATTTTAGTGTTGAGTATTAAAAACTTCTTTATATACAATGTTGTATTAAAATGCTTAATTGACATGGCTTTACACCTTCGCTTCGCTACGGTAAAGCCTCGTATAGATGAAATGTCACTAAATATTGAACTAAATGTTCGATTGGCATGGCTTTACACCTTCGCTTCGCTACGGTAAAGCCTCACATAGATGAAATGCCATTTTTCTGATGTTCCATTCAAATATGATACTGTGTCTACATTCTTCTATCTAAAGAGAGAAGTCTCTACACAGTTACAAATCAAGTGATTCTCTTGGATTGTGACGGTAAAATAACTCATAACTCATAACTTTTTATTTAAGCTGTAGATTTTGCTTTTAAGCCCAGGGACTGTGAAATAACGCTAAGGATTTTAGGAGACCTGCGATAGGGACTACCAACTTGGGACCACCAAGACGGCCCGGACTTTTTAATAGGGACCACCAAGGATTTTGAACTATCCTTAGGGACCACCAAGATATATGAGCCACCTTTATAGCGCTAATTTCTATAAATGAGCTACCCTGATCTCCCCGCTTCTCGTCTCCTGGCAGTGATGGTATTCCCTACCAACTCCTACGCCTAATCCTGCTATATCCTCCTCTACAACCGCTTATTGAGCAAGTCTATAATGACGCACTGTCCAAAGGCATCTTTCCTGCGTCTTGGAACATCTCGCTTATGACCATACTGTACAAGAAGAATGATCCTAACGACATGGCCAACTATAGACCGATATCCCTATGCAACACGGACTACAAGCTTCTGACTCGCATCCTAAATCAACGCATGATGGCCGTAGCTGACCAGCTTATCAATGAGACCCAAGCAGGCTTTGTGCCAGGACGTTTCATTGCCCAAAATGCCATTCGATGCCAAGTCATAATGGAAGACGCGGAGCGAGCAATGCACCTGGCCCACAAGCAAAGCCCTCCCACCATTCCAGCGCCCAAAGCCATCGGACTGAGTCTCGACCAAGAAAAAGCCTATGATCGGGTCAACCTCTCATATTTACAGAGTGCTCTCCAGCGCTACGGATTCCCTCCAAATCTTGTCCGCTGCCTTATGAATATGATGGGACAGAACCTTCTCCGTATCAACATCAATGGCTACTTCACAGACGACATTCCCAAGCTGAGGGGACTCAAGCAAGGGGATCCTATCTCGTCCATCTTATACAACCTTGCCATTGAACCGTTTCTGCGCTCAGTTCTAAATGACCCGCTCTACAAAGGATACCAAATGCGATACGCTCCGGACCACCCGCTGTATACGGTTGAAAACCCAGAGATCCATCAAACCAAGATCCTTTGCTACGCTGATGATGCCCTTGCCTTTATCCAAGACCTTCCTGACCTCGAACGATTGGACTACCACCTCAACGTATATTGTAAGGCTACTAACGCCAAGATCAACTACAATAAGGTTGAGGCCGTCTCTCTGTCTGGACAGAACACTTGGCCCTACTGGCGCGCACGCTTGCTTGACATGAATATTACCAAGTTTACCTCTAACCTGGATACGAACCCGGTCATCTACCTTGGATTTCCCCTCGTACAGTCATACCAACAGCGTGAAGTGTTTCTCGGTGCTCTTTTGAACACCCTCAGGAATTACGTGAAGCTCCTCTTGCAGCGAAATCTCTCCGTGGTAGGCAAAGCTACTGTCCTCAACAGCCTCCTACTGGCCAAATGCTGGTATGTGCTGCGCGTAACACCCCTCCCACAACGCAGCCTTAGCGACATTCAGTCCGTCTGTAACCAATTCCTGCAAAAGGGTATTTTTCCACGCATCCCTTGGGATACCTGGATCAAGCCAAAACCCTTGGGGGGATTAGGTGTCTTAGATCTTTCCCAGCAACAGGCCGCCTTATACTTTAGATGGCTTCAACCAGTTTTACAACCCTCTGACTCTCCCAACATCCTCGATCGCATGCTAGTCATGCTCGTGAACAAAGAGAATCAGAGTGCTCATGCGCAACTGCCTCTACTGTTTCCCGCAACTAGGTCCACTGGTCTATCCAAGCTTCGTACCAACACTGTCACCATGCTCTACAAGTCCGCGGATAGGATCCAACGTGATTTTGACAACGTCCACCTCAACATCCAAACTGCTATGATCCTGCCCATCCGAGCTGTCCTTCAACCGTCTACAACCAATGTCAAACTGCCTATTAAGGCCGCTCAGATGCAAGTTGGTGATCTCTATCGTCCAAACCCTGATCAACCATTGCAACATGAAGCCCGAGCAGCAGCGTCCATCCCATACGACATTAGACGTGCTCGAACCAAAATCCTGAAGCAGATCACCACTACATAGCAAAGTCCAGGTCCAACCGTTCTTTGCTCGACTGCAACAACCCCCTCAGGAGGACTCCAACAGCACCACAGACATCAGCCTTTCGCCATTTGTTGACTCTCTCCAATTTCGAAACCAAACTGGCTTGCATCCACCCGTCTCTACGCGCACATTTCGCAAAGCATGTACGGCAGCATACACGTCCACCATCGCCGCGTCCAACTGGTCTTTTTTCTGGCCGCTCTCACTGACACTTGTCCAGCGCAATGTCATATATCGATTCATCACTAAGACCATCCCGGCCAGACAGCTGCTCCACTACTTCAAAATGACCGACACACCATCCTGCACTATCTGTGGCACTGAAGAAAATGCTGCCCACTTGCTTTTCCTCTGCCCAGACAAGGTCTCGATCTGGAAGGCCATCATCTTTGAATTTCTGTGGCCAACCGTGGCTGTCGATGACATTATCCAAGCATGCACCACGCTCGACTTTACCAACATCCGGTATGTGTCCAAAGCTTACACAACAGCCCCCAAGGTTGTCATTGTAACGCTCGCTAACATCTGGAGGGCCCACTTTCGCCTGATTTTCCACTCGGCGCCATTCATCTGGCCCGACGTCGTCAATCAAGTCAAAGACGAGCTGCAACAAATCCACAACGAAGACGAACTCCATAAGCAATTGTAATCCAGGGTAATAACCTCGATCCGTCGTCATAGTACCTCCTGCCTTCTATAATAGCATCTATTTTAACAACAGTAAATTGCGCCCGCCTCTTGATAGTGCCCTCGGGTCCTATTTACACGGAGCAACAATAAAAACATTTTTTTTTAGAAAAAAAAGAGCTACCATGATATAGGTTATACCGTATACAAAGACTAATTCCTCTGGTAGTTAATGCACTTTGATTGCACTACTCTTGTTAATATTATAACTTATCCAGCCTATATCAATATCTAGTTCACTATAAACAACCCAATATATTTTGTCCATAAGCAGTGTCCTATCCTTCATTTCATCCTTCGAGAATTACAAGCTGTGATTTTCGAGGACCACCAAAATATGAATGAAAAAATGAATATATCAAGGGACAGTTTGGTTGTTTCTTACTACTGTTTTCATTTTTTTCGATATATGAGTCATTTGCGACACATCCCTTCATTGGATTTCTCTGCGCCTTAGTGCAACTCATTCTGCCCATCCAGGCATCTATTACCATGTGCATTGGAACAAATATGCCAATCTGCGTGGACATGTAATTAAGATACTGGAATAAATGAAACTCAAGCGCATTGTGGGTTTATTTGATCATCTTCTGGAGCCTATTACTAATTCTCAGATTACTTCGATCGTCGTGTCAGATTTAGACGATAGAGAAACAATCAGCCAGTGCTAAATTTACATTTTTTCATCTTACTTTACTATTTTACATAATAGCCAAATATACATTTTAACAACCTTACTAAAATTTATATCAGGGTAGCTCATTTACAAAAACTAGGGCTATATGGGTAGCTCATATATCTTGGTGGTCCCTAAGGATAGCCCAAACCTCTTGGTGGTCCCTATCATATCTCATTAATTTAATTACGGTAGTAGGATTAACCGCGAACAGGTGAAAGTAGTGTAATCCCAAATGGTAAAGAAAGTATACAAAGTCATGGTGTAGAAAGAAAAAGTATAAGGAAGGGCAATAATGGTGCAAAACAGAGACAATTCTGTTAGCTACATTGTTTGGGTGAACCAACAACGCTTTACACTCAAACAGCCTTGTCGTCATACGAACAAAACAAAGAGCAATTCATCGTAAGGACCAATACCACGGACGCTGGCGGCAAGGATTTACACTTTTATAACGAATTGCTCTTGATATGAAAGGTTATGGGAAGAAAGGTTTTGGGAAGAAAGGTTTTGGGAAGAAAGGTGGAAAAATAAGCGTTGGCTGTTTTTGGAAAAAATTTATGAATGTGAAACATGCTCCTGGTAACAAACTGTCTTTTCTCTATTTCAAAATGAGTACCATTGATGCAAAGAAAGCTCTGGTAGCCAATGCTGCTAAATCACTCGATGTAACAAAAGCTGAATTGCTATGGTCTTCCGCTATTGATGAATTACAAAAAGATATTGTTGCGTCTTATCAAGGTGGTGATTATGCTGGGTACAAGCGGGAATGGAATACAGCTGTGGTTGATTATTTTCAAGAAAAAGGCATTGATTTGACAATGGTGGCGGATGTGATGTTGAAGTTGTAATAGACCAAACCAAGAAAGCCAAACTGGGAATCCACATCTACTGCGTTGGTTAATCGTCTGCAGAAAATTGCATTCTCAAATGTTTTAGCTGGAGTATCTGATACCACCTCAGGATCGACAGCTTCTCGCCAAAGATCGTCTACATCTAATTCAACTGTATCAGGTGGATCATGTCTCGCTGATTCTTCTGATTCTACTTGAATAAAGCCAACGCTGGGTAAAACCAGTTTCCCTTGGTGATTCATAATAATTTAGCGGATCGCATGGCCTTGTGCTAGCGATAGTCCACTCAATTTTCTGCCCTATCATAGGCGAGATTGTAAGATAGAGGCTTACAATGCCTACAACGGGTAACGGGGAATTCTGGTTCGATTCCGGAGAGGGAGCCTAAAACACAGCTTGCGCATTCCAACACTTCCTCATCCTTTTAACATTAGCATCTCTATCAAGTGTTTACTCCATAAGTTTCTTCACAACCAGGCATTATTTTTTTTTGAGTTACACTCCCAATGCTCAATTTTTTACAGACCACAGACCTCCAACCAAAAATGGACATCCCAGAATAGCTCAAAAACGAGCACATGAGACCCACACGGCATCTTTGGTAACAGCTCTATACCCTTCATACTGCATAATACATAACTTTATTAATCCAACTGATTACCAGCTTTTCTCTTCTTTTGCGTTTTTACAACAGGCACAAACGTTTTAACAATATGAGATGGGATCTCACCCAATCTGCGAACAGGATCAATCGTCATAAAATCGTCAATCTTAGTCTTGTTAGCCTTCATCAGCATTCTTCCTTGACAAATCAACCGTAACACTCTTGGTAACTCAGAACATATTTGCTTCTCAAGATTGGGATATTCAGCAGGGCCATAACCATCCAAACGAGCTACATAGCCCGATGGGAATCAAGAGTAAATAGCTTGATAGTATCACCTATTGACGCATTAATATTTTTTTTTCACAAAAAATGAAGTCTTCATTACCTCCCATATAAAATTCAACCATGCACAGCTCATGTCTCAAACCAGAACGGTTAAACATAATACTGTTGGCCATATCCTTCAGCACCTTAGGCATTTTAAAACCAGCGTCAAGTAACTCTTTTGTGGTCTTCACGCCACTAACCAACCCGCACTCTGCGCATCCAACTTCGATGCTCGTTTCTGGCTCCATGAAGATATAATCCATTTTTCGACCACTGGATTGGCGACCAAACACACTCAAACAGCGATTTTGGTTAGCAGCATTAGCGGATGCCTTGCTGCACTTTTCACCACTACAAATACATTAGCATTCAATTAATAAAACTAAAGTAAAAGGGCTTACCTCACAGTTTTTACAGTGCTAAAATCAAAACAAGTGTCAAGGCAAGGCCAGACTCTCTTAACAATATTGCCCTCAGTTTGAGACTGCAAAGGGATAAAACCAGATTTCAGCAAACGAAAAGCATCAAGATAAGCTTTTTGGATCCAATAGCTATCTGATTCTATAGCATGATCACCACTAGCAACCGTCTTTTGCAATTCAAATGGAGACACATTTTGCAATTGCCACAAGTACGTTTCAACCTCCACAGACATTACAGGCAATTCAACACTACGAAAACTACGAATCCGTAATATCCAAAATCAACGAATGGCTTGGACTACATATTAAAAAGATCACTGACCGTACAAACCTCCCCAACAACAACAACAACTTACTGTTCATGATCCAAGCTCATTGCTACTTCTCTCATTTTGTCCTCCACAAAAGTCCCTGTAGACAGCTTCCACATCTTGTTTCTATCCAAGCGATCATACAATATTGTCACATTTGCTTTATCCGCGATTGACAGCTTTGGAATTTTGCTTGACAATTCTTTTGAATCTACCGTATCAGTTGTGACAGTGGATAGACTAGACGATCTACGTCTGTGCGATGATTGTGGATGTTGATGACGAGGTTTCAGATACATCAGTGGTAGAGATATCAGGATAATAAACAATTTTCTGGAGACGATTGATCAATGCAGTAGATATGGATTCCCAATTTGGCTTTCTTGCTTTGGTCTATTACAACTTCAACATCACATCCGCCAATGTAATAAATATGTTACTTACCATTGTCAAACCAATGCCTTTTTCTTGAAAATAATCAACCACAGCTGTATTCCATTTCCGCTTGTACTCAGCATAATCACCATCTTGATACGACGTAACAATAATCTCTTCTTTCCTGTGCTGGCTTTCTGCTTCTTTATGTTGATCTTTTGCGTAGCTATTTCACTGATCTGCGAAGTGGTGTGAGGTCGAGCTTGATAACAGCGGTGCAGATGGCGTTGGGTTAGCAGATGACGATGATGGCTGTGTAGCTAACAACTGACTTCTTTCTCAGATAGCATCAAAGACTTGCTTGAACTTGCTCTTGATATCATCAGCATCAGTTGGGACACCTCTTTTCTCTGAAAAGCAACCTGTAAATTGTTGATCAAAGCACTTTCAATATCGCCCAGTACAGATCCTTTGTAGTAGTACTCCAAGTAGCTAGAGACAATTTTAGCTGGTAACCATGACGTTGAGAAAACCTGGTAAAAGATGTCTTGCGAATTGATTATTCGTAGGTTTGTAGATACAGGTTTAATACGGACTGCGTAAACATTTACTTAGGGACCACCTAATGTAAGCTACCCAGACGTCAGAGCCACTTGTCTTATTAAATACTCAAACGATCATTGAATTGAGGTGTTATACTATACCTATTTTTTGTGTTTCTTTGTTCAAGAAAGAAAGGCGTCTATATCATAAATCAGTGGATTTAACTGATTAAATAGTAGACTCCAGCTAGTAAACAGGTAGCTCATTTTTCAGGCGGTCCGCACGTGAAAATTTGCCCCGGACTTGGTGGTCCTTAAGAAAGTATTTAGTTGGTCCGTATTAAATCACTTATACTGTAGCTTCACTACAGTGAGAATGCTTATTTTACAGCTTATTTCAAGAATGTCTCCTGTTGATGACATCCACTCACTTTTTGGAATGTAGTTGAGGAGATTTTGGTGTGTTGGTGTTTGAAGTCGATAGTATTGTCTTAGTCAGGATTGTGATCCCTCAGAATCCTGGTTTTGTCTGAGCTTATTGTTAGGGCATAAACAAGAATGTTTATATGTAGTATTATTATAACTACTTTGGGCAGCTGCCCTGTATGCCATACAGTATCTGGAGTTATTGCAACTGCTTTGGGCAGCTGCCTCCTTTATGCATATTTGAATAATGGTCATTATTTATTAATATATTTGCACTATTCAACTTTAACATGTGACATACTGTTGTTTGAAAAACTGCGTCACAAAACTTCGATTTACCATTAGTGCTCGTATAGCTCGTATAATAGAGATATCTGTATAAGCTAACTACCGTTGGAGCCACAAACAATGGTTTTATTAACATCCATAATATAGACTTTCTAGCTCGAAGCTGATTAGAGAAATCGGCATAAATAAGAATTTCCAGTAATTATAAAAACGTCTAATTTTAATCAATCTCTGATTTCTTCGAAAATGATATGGGAATACCATTATATTTTTTTATGTGTCTGATAATGTGGTCATCGTTTATCTTATTGCACATAAAAAACTGAGTCAGGTGCACTGACTGGCTTGTACGCTTCATTCGAAAACCGTTACTTGAAAAGAACGCTGCGCCTTGTAGAGCGCTGTAAATCACTTGGATCTTCTTCAAACTCAAACAAAAGCTTTTCGACAAATTCATCTAAAATTTCATTTCAAAAACACATCAAGTCTCCTTGTAAAATATGCAGAAACGATAAGCGGTTTGCTGAAAATGCTAAATTTTAAGAATGATCCTTTGATTGGAGGCCATTTTTGCCAGACAAAGTATGACGAAACTGCGTGAAGTTTGGCTTCAGAACCTCTGTAACCTGACTGTAGCATTTTCCGGACCTTTATTTGTTTGATTACTACTTTAGTAATGCAAAAATCACGAAATGCACAATTTCCCTGCCAATTTCCCAAAATAATTACATCTAGTTGATCAGAGCTTCAGGTAATTAGAGATGAAACCTCAAAATCCTATTATACATCCATTTTGGGCTCTTATCCAATTTTATTGTTTCAAATCTCACTTTTGTCAAGGTGGTATTGCTTAAATTTGAATTAGTCTTAGCTCTCACACCTAATTTTTAGTAGCTTAAAAACAGCTAAAAAACGTGTTTATTGCTCCCTGACGAATCAAATTAAACCGGTTTCATTTGAAACTTTTGCAGTCATGTAGTAACGGGTTTTGTGGTTTCATTAACACTAAAAGTGTACAAATCCTTCCAGTATATCGTCAGTTATGCTTAATCTTAGTTTTATGACGCAGTTTTTCAAACAACAGTATGTAGTTGTGAGAGATTGTACTTTGATCAGGAGTCCAAGCTTCCACAGACACTTGCTATTGTTTACTTGTGCTTCATTTATGTTTGGTCCCTGGATGGATCAACCATCATGATCCATCTGGGTTCTGATTTAGTGTTTACTCTGGGGTTAGAATAGGTGCCATTTCATTGCAGCCGTACATCTACAGGCCACAAAAGGTATGATTTCCAGCCAAAATGCTAAAATTCAATCTTCAATATCTTGTCTTCTAAGCTGTTTTAGATGCTCGGAATAGTGCCAAATAATTGCTATCGATTACCATTTACATCCTGGACCTTCATTTTTATTTTTTTTGGTTCGATCCAAATCGTCGAAAATTCACGTTTTTTCATGAGGTACCCCTCATGGTTTTTGTTAAAAATCAAACGATCGCAATTTTGAAGGCGAAAACGACACTTTTTACTATGATATATATTAAATCAAAATGACCGCACAGATGTAGGGTAGCCTGTACAACTGCTATTTTGAACGTTGTATATGCTAAATCTCGACTTTTCTTGGAAAAACTGCTTTTTATATTTTCTCAAAATTCTTTATCTATTCATTCTAAAAGTACTTTAAAATTGACACCATTGAATGCGCCTTCAAATTCTCCCCTTAAGTTTATTAGAAAGTAGTATACGCTGAGCACACTTTCTATAGCTAATTTTAACAAAAATGTTTACAAATGTCAAATTATATCGATTTTGATTCAAAAAAATCATCGCAAAAAAATCATTTGGGTACAGTCACCACAGTGCAAAATGTTCAGTGTACACGTCATTCAAATTCTGTGTGCTCAGCTTATTGGCTGCAGTCACCCTCAGCAACGCGTCTTTTTTTTTTTTTTTTTTTTTTTTTACGCTCCCTTTCCACCCTGTTTTTGCACTGCACTTTTTCTATTAAACCATACACTTTTTATTACTATTAATTGAATACAACACTACTTTCGCCAAAAGAAGTATGTCTTTGCAACCACCAGTACCCAAGACGACACCTTTCAAGTTTGTTACAGTAAGTATCAGCCGATAAGAGCCACCTTTCGCGCTACAATATACGGTAATACTAATTACACAGTTTATTTTAGTCCAGTTTGCTACAATATATTGTTGCTTGTGTTTGGTTTGTATTTGGTTTGTATTTGGTTTGTATATTTCTCTTCTTTGGTTGCCATGGATTACATTCATTCAACCTTTTACTACTACTTTCTTTCTCGTGATACTGTGCACTCTTTAGTTTACTCTATTGCGATTTATTCTTTCCCCTTTTCTGCACGCAACTATTTTTCTGTTGCTGTACCACAGTGCTATAGTGTATCTTTTGATGCATTGTATCGCTGGCAGTGCTGCTCTATTGTTGTGGAGTAGCCTTGCATTCTTTTTGTTCTTCAAGTATTACTTCTTTTGTAATACTGGTGGTATTAGTGGTGTTTTTGCTTCTTATGAGGCAACCACGATACTTTTTTCTACTACTTTTACTTTCTTGTACTCGTCATTTTGATGATACACATTGCATGTTACCTTTTCGTATGTAACTGTATTGCAATGTTTCTGTTCTTCATCACATTTTAGTGATGCCCTTTTGTTACTTTTCCCACTTTTCATGGTTCTTTGAGCCATAAGCCTCTTTTTCGTTGTGTGGATAAGCCTATCGTTGAAGCACAACTAGATTCGATTCAGAGGCTGGGGGTAGATAGGCTACCCTCACTTGATTAGTATCACTTACTTGGTGCTAATTGAGAGTCTCAAGCGTTTGCATTATAAGCTGGGGTGTGTAGTAAGGCATATCCTGGCATTTTAGGGGATTTTGATGATGGAATTGTTAAATTACTGTATTTGGCAATGCTTAAAACTCCGCCTAACGTCAAAACAGAGGGAAACCCTCGCAAAAATTTTCTAGGGTCAGCGGCGTTTAAACTAACTTTTTAAGCGATTTCATTGGCCCAAATTTTAAGACACCTCAGAGAAATAAAGCATTGATGTTGAAACTAAAAATGTAATTGAAATGAGAAAAGTAAGATTAAATATTCAAGATTATTGGTACAAATGGCTTTAGGAAGCTACACACGATACCAATATATGTATCTGACATGATCAATTAGACTAGCTATGCTAAAAAAGAGCATAAGAGCAAGTCCACCAAGATCAACAACATGAAAAGGTGTATTTTGAAATTTATATAATTTGAAATTGAATGTACTACTTTGCAGCTCTTCTCCGTTTTTATTTCAAAAATGAGATGACCATAGAATTGTGTATTTGTATATGCGAAGAAAATACTTCCTCAGTCAAGCATCCAAACACGTTTAATTGTTTATGGATGTGGATTATTTAACTATGCAACACTTACTTCAAGCATTTATTGATGTTCTCAATCATAGTTTGTAGTTGATTAATCCCGTGCCTGGCCTTTATGAATGAAACTATGCATACCACAATTAATGCAAGCGTTTTGTTTCTTGATAAAATGCATCAAGAGTAGCTACCTTATAAGCATACTACTGAAATGAAACTTGATATACGATCAAGAGGCAGCTTAATCTAACAACTGGATGCCTGCTTACACTCGGCCGCTTTGATTTAGCCCAACAGCCATTGTTTGACCGACTCGGACAGCACGAACATGCATAATAAGAGCCAGTTTATCTTGCTTGTGTCCTTGATATCAGTTTTGACACCTTTTTTTTTTATTCATTTCATTTTATTTCAACAAAAGAAAATGGCACAATCATCCAGTGAAGCAACTAAAAACACATTTTCTGATGTTGTCAGTGGTCTTTGTCAAGAGCATAAAGCTTTAGTTAGAGAGCTATATGAATTGAAGCAACAAGACATTGCATTGGCCAAGGAGGAAGCAAAATTAAGAGAGGCTCATGATCTATTGGACGCAAAACGAGAAGAAATAGAGCAAGCGATGCTTCATTGGGCAGTCATGTTTAAGGCTATTAAGCAGAAGGAAGACAAAGCACGTGGAAGTAGAAGGGCTCTGGATCAACAGAAGACTCGAGTCAAGGACAAGATCGAATTGTTTGAAAATCTATTGCCATCGTCAGGTTTGTCTTGAAGAAATCAAGCACTTGCTTAGTGTCATGACACATACACACACTACTCAATTCTATACCTTACAGTGTGCGCATCATCGTCATCAGCTTATGGATGTATGCGAGTCTGATAATATATAAATTACTCCATCAAATCAATCAAGTGCGAATTACACATCAATCAATTCCAAGCTAATAGTTAAGAAATCGCAAATAAAAGTGAATAATAAGAAAATACATCGAGTAAATGCAATTACAGATTTGACTGTATGATGATTTTATTTTGAAAAGCTACTGTACATCTATTTTTGTGCTTGAAGCGTGTAATCGATAATGAAGGATTGTGTAATAAGATCATCGATTCTTTGGTAATGACGATCTGTGTAAGGTAATAAGCCATCAATGATTTCCTTGGCTGTAGGAATCTCCACCAGCTCTTCTGATGTGTGAGAGGCAAGGATAGCATGAAGAACGGTTTGTGCAATATCTGAGTGCTTGGCATTGGTGTTCCAGTCTCTAATGTATCCCAACAGCTTCTCTAGATTCTCAATGGATAGTTCAGCTAGGATTTTGTCGACGTTTTCTGATCCAGTGATGCTTGCATCGCCTTCGGGTCTGGCCTCAAAGACTTCTCTGAATAAGCCCAACAGACGGAAGGGCTGTTCCAACGATAATGCGAGCAAGATGGCATTCAGGTAATCCTTTTTGCGCATAAAGTTTTGTAGTTCCTGCTCCTTGATCAGGAGTTCCTCCTTCTCCTTCAATTCGTCTTCTTGTTCTTGCAGGGTGACATCCTCCCAAAAGTTCACAACGGAATCGGCGCCAGCGGAAACAATGTATTTCTCATCCTTGCGCACAGCCAATGCCCAGACCTTTTGTGTGTGATTGTCCAGCGTAGAAGCGCACTCATTTGTCTTGATTGTCCACACCTTGACAAGGCCATCTGAGCCAGCTGACACCAACTGCATACCAGCAGTTAAAAAGTCGACTCGAAGCACAGAGTTGGTGTGGCCCTCGAATGTCTTGAGACATGTGAAATCCTTCAAACTCCAAATTTTGACAGTTTTATCGCCGGAACTGGTAGCGAGGACTTGATCCACTGGAGAGAATTGCGCACACCACACACCACGCTTGTGGCCCTTCATTGTGCCCACTAGTTCACCAGAATCGACACTCCAGAGTTTAGCGGTTTTATCTTGCGAGCCTGTCGCAAAAAATTTGTCGTTGGGAGCCACGCAAATTGTGTTGATATCCTTTTCATGTGCTTGGTGGGTGTAGAGCGATTTGGGTCGGTATTCCTCATCGGCATCCTCTAGATCCAAATCTCTCAAATTCCAGTATTTGATGGTGCGGTCTTGACTGCCAGTAATCATAAAAGAATTCGACTTTCGCGACAAGGCGACAGCGCCAACTGATTCTGTATGGCCGATACAGACACCAGCACTCTTGAAGCGTTCCTTGTGATCTGGGTTGGCCAAGTCAATCTTCCAAAGGCGAGCCGTTTTATCTTTGGATGCTGTCACCACCAGCGTGCCGTCTTTTGATCTGTCCAAGGAGATGATCATATCGTCATGGCCGTACAGCAAATCGCAATCTTGTGTCTCGACATTGTAGACTCTCAATTGCGCACTGTTGGTGGCTGCTGCTAAATGTGTATCGTTGTCGCCCAGGTAGGCCACGTCAACCACTTCGTCATTGTAACCGACAATCTGCTTGGTGCGCTCCAGCTTGTGCTCCAATGAATACATCAGTATGTTCTGGTCGTTGGTGATGGCTGCTAATGTCTGTGTCTTTTGAATGTATACAACGTCTGAAATGGTGTGTTTGCTGTTCTTTTCGGGTTCCTGTGCTTTGATCAGTTTGCCGCTCTTGAGGTCCCACAACTTGACCAGTCCTGAATCACCGGCAGTGTAAAAGATGTCAGCATCTTGCCAGTTCTTGCCAAACTTGCCAGCTAATTTGACATTCTTTTCCAAAAAGCCCACCGTTTCCAGTGTTTCAAAGATGGGATAGGTGGCTCTCAACTCCTTGGCCTGCCAGTCCCAGACATTAACAACCTTGTCACGAGAGCCAGAGATCAGAAATTTGCCGTCGGCAGAGAAATCGAGACCTCGGATCACACTGACATGGCTCTGTAGCACTGCAATGCAAGTGCGACTTTGCAAATCCCAGATGCGAACCTGGCAATCATCAGCACCGGAAGCAATGTACCATTTGCCGTTGAAATTGTGGAACTTGATGGCAGAAATGACACCACCATGGCCCTTGAGGTTGTGTGTACAGTAGCCCTTGTCGATATCCCACACCTTGATGCTGGCATCTGCTGAACCGGTGGCCACCAATGTTGAGGTGGGATCGATATCCATGACAATGATAGGTGCTTCGTGTGCTTTGAATGTACGGACGCTCTCGCCTGTAGCGAGATCCCAAATGCGGAGGAACAAGCTACGACTGGCGCTGACTAGATGCTTTCCATCAGGCTTCACTGCCATTGTGGTGACAATCTCGGTGTCCTATCAGGGTTGAATCAAAATGAGCCTACTGCAACATGTATTTCGCTGCATTCCCGATACATACGCCTTCCAGCTCGTACACTTGCTTTCCAGTATCGAGCTCAGTGACAATGATATCTTCGTTGAGTGTAGTGATCAAGTGTTTAGCATCGTCGGTAATAACAACTTTGCCACCAGTGTAAATGGATTCGATGGTCTTTACAGACTTGAAGCTACATGTTATGTTAGATGGAGCCATGTCGCTGCCTCGTTTGTTTGGCTTACCTGGTCTTGAGCAACAGCTTTTGCGATTCTTCAGCCATGGTAATGTACAGTTTGTGTTTAACCCACTTTTTTCACCTTGAAATGTCAAAAAAAATGCCTAAATCATGGCAGGAAAAATTGTCACAAGGGCATGGCTTGTCTTTTCAAAGCGATCAAATGTCAGTTTTGCATTATAGGCAAGAAGCATGTTGATATTCACCACGTCAAAATGCAAAACATGTGTATCCAGTCTTTTCTTTATGAGTCTTGAGTTGAATCAGCACTGATTAGGTGTACGGTATTCAAACAAACTCCAAGATTAGCCCGTTTCTCTTGTTCTGCTTGCAAAATAGGATTTTCCAATGTTCAATTGTCTTGCATTCCTTCAACTCTTTGTGTGCATTTTATATATTCGTACAAATCGAAAAGATCCCCTCGACCATGTCTTTTATTTAAAGTTCTCAAAAGACTGTAGGATGTCCTCTAATAGATCGATAGGATCCTCGTCACTGTCGTCGCCTGTTATAAAGTCGCTCAGTGCTGTTTGAATCGACATTTTGATCTGGCCGTGTTCGTCTGTGATCACTGCCAATTGTTCATCCGGCGAGAGTCTCAGGTACGCTTCAACAAGATCGCCATGAATGGTCGCTTGTTCTGCACCGGATAGCTTGCAAAACCATCTAAAGTTGTCTGTGTTGCCTAGCAACGGTTTCGTAGGCTCAAATTCGATCAATTCGTCTGAAAGCGCATGCAGTAGCTGGTAGAGTGGTTCGCTGATGCGGAACACATGGATCATGCCACCCGATACTGTGCATCCAACAATGGGTTTCACGACTGTTGCATCCTGGTTCCAAGGTAGCAGGTAGGATGGTACGTGGGTCTGTGTGCGTAATGTGGCCAGTTTGGGCTTGACAATGATGTCGGCATAGTGAAAGTTGAAGAGGCATTTTAAGCGACGTTCAAAGGATTTGTCGTTGGGGTCGTCGTATAATGCCACCATGCCGCCAGATTGACTGACACCCACAGCTAATCGGTTATTGAGCATCAGTGAGTGGTGGATGCTTCGAGATACAACATCACTAATTGGAGAAAGGATGAGTCAACGTGCCCACATTGATCCATATAAACTACTGCCATGACTTACCTCTTTAAAAAGTCGTACGTTTTCAGTAGCGGATCAAATTCAAAAAAGGACACAGAGTCGTTGTGAAATGTAACGCAGATACGGCCTCCCTCTTCATGGATGGATGTGATGAGATACTGCAATGCTTTGTGCGCTACTTCCACCAAACGACCCGTGGCGGGGTCCAGTCGATACAGGTATAAATGACTACCAGCAGAGAACAAAAGTCTACCATGCATTGGATACCGTGAGTTTTGAGGACACATACAGTGCGCTTGTTTCTCCACTTACCCAGCTGAATATGGACAGATGGCAAAGACGCCGCCCGGTAGTTTCTCTTGGTCCCACACGCGCTTCAGCGGAAACTTGTTGTTTGTCTTTAAGCGGAACAATAGTAGCGTGCCTCTGTCCATCAATGCTTTTGATACGCGTGCAGACATGCCAGATCGAAATGAATGGAACGGTTCTTTGGGATGTCCAAGGCCAACACAGAGGTATTTGTAGGTTTTATGCTTGTTTTGCACCGACCATTCTACGCACAAGTAGCGTCAGTTTTGCAAGCCATGCCGTCATGTACGTAAAAACCCTACCTGTTGCTGAAAGAACCATGTCACTACGTCCATAGTCTGTGTTTGTCCATAGCAATTGATTATCCGTCAGAATATGGCCACTGTACAATGTGAACAAGATGCGTGCGGGCGTATATTCATGGAGCCTACCTTGCGAGATCCACAAGACGTATAAAGTTTTTGCGATCCCCGTTTTCCATGCGTGTCGTGATAGCAATGAGATAATCAAGTGATTTATCGTAAATGATCTTGCGAGGGGTATCTTTGAGCTCAATTTTGCGTGTGGACAGTTGCGTGTCAGGGCTGAGAGCAAACGTGTGTAGCTTGTCATCAGCTATCAGCGCGATACGCTCGCCGTACAGTGTGGGCAATCCACAGTCAAACAGACAAAAGGCATTGATAAAGTCAAACTTGGGAACCAACACGCGGTCCAGGTGAATGTCTTCATCTACAGTGCACGCTATCTTCCATAAACGGCCAGACAGGGCATACATACCGTCTTGGCAAGGCACCAAATCCACAGCAGATTGCCCGACATGGATGATTTGCGACGCTTGACTATCGAGGTAGATGCTTTCGTGTTCAAAATCGATGGGCATGCATAGTATCGAGCCTTGCCGTAACCCAAACACAAGCCAAGAGGATAGGATGGCAGCCGAGTAAGGCACGGTGAAGGATCCTGGTTCTTGCAATGCTGTATATGTGTGAAACGGGTCAGCTGGTACTGGCAGAATACATGCCATCTTACTTACAAAGGTCTACTTGTTGCACCTGCTCAAGCAACTCGTTCTCGACTGTGTAGATCAATATGGATGGCTGGAAGGTGCCCACGACCAGGGATGCTTTGGACCTATAATCTCATGAGTGTTTCCATCTACTACTGCTTTTTTGATAAACCAGCTTACCCAACGTTGAAGCACTCTAAACAACTAGGACAGTACGGCAATGGCTCTGATGCAATTTGTTTGTCTGACAAGGAGAAGGAACTGGATGTGAAAAGGATTGAGTACAGTACAGAAGATGATCTTGTTTGGATTGAAGACTACCTTGTGGAGTGGGTGGCGATACGCACAAGTTCCAGCGAGAAGGAGCTGTTGCGAATCATACAAAATGCAACATAGACAGCATCCCCTTGTTGCCAGCATGCAGCCATCTCAATGCGGTCGTCTGATCCAATCAGCGGCGAAGAGTCCAGCAGCACCTCTTTTGATCCAACGTCAATCACTGAAAATCCAGCTACATGCACTTGAAGCAGCAAACTGTAGTTGTTGATTGTGATGGATGTTGCATACACTGTTTCTGTGTTGAACTCAATGTTGGATGACGACGTAATGTCCTTGATGTGGCCATCTGCATTGTGTTTGGTTGGATACTAGAGTCGTTTTTTGCATTTGTTTTGTGTAGAAACATACCTTTAGCGCACAATAATCGTGTGTCCAGCAAGGAAGACACTACCAAACAAGACACTTGCTCTTTCAAGGAAACGGATGCCTTGATTTGCCATAAACGAGACACGCTATACAAGATACAGGTCTGAGTGTTCCCTCTCTTTTTTTTCCATACGCCAGTCTGTACAATCACCTACCCTTTCCATTCATATCTAGACGATTGCGCCATGTGGGTTGCTTCAATGCCATGTGTGACAATGGATAATGCACCATGCAGATCCTGCCCTGAGCATGTAATAATGGCATCTTGGTCTCCAATGAAATTGTCGGCTACTTGATAGTCTGTCAGTGGTGCTCTATTGACAATCGTCTGAACCACGTCTCGTCTGAATGGCAATGTCGATGTACACATGGCCAATACGTGGTTGTCAGCACTTTCGCCTGCACACAACAGCACATCGGTGCCGCGAAACCCCCTGGGTTCCTCTACATCCATTCTTCCCAGCACACACATGGCTTGACTGATGGGACTCGTTGCATCCAAAGGCTGCCAATCAATGTTTACCTCTCTTTCGCCCCACACGTCCACGCCAAGTCGATACAAGTGTCCCTCGGATGAGCCTAGATAGATGTAGCGCTCGTAGTTGTTTAGCATGCCGGCATAAGCTGTGAATAATGGACCTATATCGTATGCCTCACGTGTGAGTCGATGAAAGAAAGAGAGAGAGAGACCGTATAGGCGTATGAAATACTTACATTCTAGGTTTCTGGGGATTTGGCTTGTTGGATAAAGGACATTGCCACAAGCGAGATCGTCTGCTTTTAAATAGGATACATTTTGTTCCTGAATAAGGTGAATGAGTGCTTGATTTTTGGGTCAATTGCGGCCATACATACCGTCACCAACAAGAATGCCTCTGTCTGGAAGCTCAATGGTATCAGTAGTAAAGGTAAAGGGGTATCTATGCCATTGTGTCAGCAAAACCACTGCTGAATGTCACTCGAGTCCTTACTTTTCTCCAGAGGCAATCGACTGATCTTTTCAATGGTGACATTCTTCATATCGGATGCGTCAATAGAGTACAGCACCAGTCTACATAGTCGTTCTACATCACTAGACGGACGATTAGCTTGATTGCCATTGAATCTTTTAGACCTTGCTTACTTGTATACTGTCAATACCAGCAGAATCCTGTCCATCGCATCGGATTCTGTGTGCAAAAATTCCATCTGCCAAATAATGCCTTCCTCAAACTCGGATCCACGCTACAAAAGGCATATATGCATTAGCCATTCTATCACTGCTTTCCATATAGAAACACACACTTACACCAATGATGGGATCAAAGTGAATCCTCGATGTCGTTTTATCCAAAATCAATATATCAAAGTGATCCTGAAAAGAGGCAATAGCAATGGCTCTTCCGCAGGGATCAATGGCCAGTTTCTTGCCCTTCTTGGTGTACTCCAGTCCAGGGCTGTCCAGATACACCTCTGCCAGTGTCTCGAATCGTCTCGTCAGGGCATCCTGGATGATGGTGATAAAGACGAGCTTGCCGTACTCGGAGAGCGCTACAATGACATCGTTGCCTTGAATTCTGGCATGACGTCTGGTCTTTTTGGCATAGCTCATCTCTTGGTAATCCGCTGCTGCTGCGTGATCTTGCTCCATGATGGATCCGCTGCTGTCATCATCCTCTTGGTATGCCATGGACAGGAGCTTGGCGTCGTTGATGATGCCAAACGTGGATTGCTCCAATTGACTCTGCAGCATGTTGGGGTTGGATTCGGTCACTGGATGCACAGTGAGCCATTCTAATGAGCCTCCCTAAGAACAGCAGCGTTATCATGTCAGTGAGGATAGGGGTATAACAGCAGCCTGTATGCCCATGGTAGCTTGCCTTGACCAACACGATATCCGTCTCATCTCTGCTGGATATGTCTCCTCGAAGAATGTGCTGTATGTGAGTGCTGAAGCAAGTGGAGCGATAGTACGCATACATCAAAGAAACAAGAAAGAAATTTTTGCAGAAAGAAATGCGATAATTACCCTTTTCAGCGTCTCCCAATGGTTTAAATAGATCGCTGATTGAATAAATGCTGTGGCATGCTTGGATCATCCAATAAAAATGTCTGCTTCTTTCGCTGCTCCTGCTAACCTCCACTCCACCAAGACCGAGGAAAACGGTTCTGACGGTCAATCCTATACAGCATCAAGGCTGGTTTGGCTCAAATGTTGACGGTTTGCTTATGTTTACATGTGATTAGAAAGGTTTAATACGGACCATCTAAAATATCCTTAGGGACCACCAAGTCCGGGGCAAATTTTCAAGTACGGATCGCCTAAAGAATGAGCTACCTGCTTAGAGTCCACTATTTAATCAGATAAAATCACTGATTTATGATATAGACGCCTTTCTTTCTCTATCTTTCTTGAACAAGAAACACAGATAGGTATAGTATAACACCTCAATTCAATGGTCTTTTGAGTGTTAATATGACAAGTGGCTCTAAAGTCTGGGTAGGTTACATTAGGTG
Source organism: Mucor lusitanicus (assembly GCA_010203745.1). Lineage (NCBI taxonomy): Eukaryota > Fungi > Mucoromycota > Mucoromycetes > Mucorales > Mucoraceae > Mucor > Mucor lusitanicus. The sequence goes on along the minus strand of JAAECE010000002.1, from coordinate 4,335,089 downwards.
GTCCCTACGGTGGTAGCTCGCTATTTTGCACCCGGAGGACTTGATGGTTCCTCAGGAAATGTTTAGGTGGTCCGTATTAAACGTGGTATTTATGCATATGTGACACAGCTGGACGCCTTCGTCAGAAATGCTCCCGACCTGGATTCGTGCGCCCTGGACACTCGACACATGCATTCCTACTGCCGTATTGCTACAAAAGTCCAATAAACGTATTGCATGGCATGAGTTGGTAATGATGTATGGTCGTCTGGAGTTTCTAGTTACTGGTGGCTTTTGGTGGTATAAGGATTCCAACAGTATGAACGCTTTCCTGGGTGCAAACATACAAGTCATTGTGCCTGCTGCTACAACTACTTCTCCTATCATATACACTCTGGACCCACCGCTTACTGATGCACAGATTATCAAAGAGGAACGCTTACTGCAAAATTACAACAGAGACGGTGCTATATACAAGTGGAGCGTGCGAAGCTACAGATTCTGCCTGAAAGGATTCACTGCGACCAATCCTCTTTACCTTACTGATGTGAATGCTGTTGAACGCCAGTAATAATTTTACAGCCCATGATCAAGTGTCGCTGATGAATCTCATACATGAAACGGCTGAACAGTACAAGTTGCAGGTGATACGCTCCTCCGACGACCATGAATACCTCACAGGAGTAGAACCTCAAGCAAATGTCAAGTTTAAGCTCGTAATCGACATCACATCGCAGCTAATCAATGGTCTTGCGAGCTCTCATCATCCCCGCACAACCATCAATGGATCCCTTGCCACCTCGCTCTACACAAGTCCTTCACATACAGTATTTACTCGTAAGAATAAAGAAAACCCCCCAATTTAGTTGGCAAGACGCTCTATTGTCTTGAATAAATTCCAATACAATTAAGAAAAAACAAGGGTAAGGGATTGGGAACAAAGCTCCAGATCAACTCCCACACCAAGATATAACTTGCTTGTGCAGGAAAGTCTGCAGGCGAGCTTTAGGTAGAAAGCCACAATAAGCTTGTATTTAAACAAAGGCTTATATGTGCACTTGAAGAAGGCCCAGCTAGGCTTCTATTTAAGCAAAGGCCTAGTCGAACGTACCATTGCAAAACACGATTTATGCTCATGATTTGTTTAGGTAGCTAGCCAATGTCTCTTGTCTCCTGGTGACTGCAATCATAGGAACCAGCACAAAAAAAAAGAGAGACAGATTTTTTTTCATCTCTCTTTCCCATCCTGTTAAACATTCGAAATGCGTTGTCATAATTGTGGATCAGATAAAACAGAATCAGATAGTGCCTCTGGAACCAGTTACTGTGTAGACTGTGGTACTGTAAGTAGCCCCCCATCATGACGATTGGTACAAGGCATGTCACTCAAACTATGCTGGTAGGTCCTGGAAGAAAATACCATTGTCGCCGAAGTGACCTTTGGCGAGACCTCGGGTGGTAAAGCCGTATTGCAAGGCTCCTATGCGGGCGAATCAGGTAAGTCTGCCATCATGGTGTACCTGGAGGATGCAATTGACTTATGCGCTGCTCAGGCCGTATCTCGGGCGGTGGTTTGTTTGGCAGAAACAGAGGCAGAGAGGGGCAAGAACAAGCCATTGAGAATGGTAAGCTCATCTACACACTGCATGTACGCATAAGTCCCACCACTCACTCTCTTCTAGGCCGCATCAGAATCTCCAGTTTGGCCCATGCCGTCAGACTACCAGAACGCTACAGAGAAGCAGCACAACGATACTACAACCTCGCCGTGGTGAACCGATTTACACGGGGTCGTCGCAGCGATCATGTCGCAGCCGTGTGTCTGTATGCCGTGTGCAGAACAGAAAAGAGCTCCCACATGTTGATTGATTTCAGCGACATTCTTCAAGTCAATGTCTTTACGCTGGGTGCTACGTTCCTCAAGCTGTGTCGAGTACTCAACCTCAGCTTGCCGCATGTGGACCCCTCCATTTACATTAGTCGATTTGCAGTCGCCTTGGATTTTGGCGATTATACACAGCGCGTGGCCCAGGATGCCGTGCGTCTCACGCAGCGTATGGACCGTGATTGGATCACAAGTGGTAGACGACCCGCTGGTGTGTGCGGTGCCTGCTTGCTGATGGCAGCCCGTATGAACGGTTTCCGCAGAACCACCAAGGAAATGACCTACGTCGTCAAAGTGGCCGATATCACCATCCAGAAGCGTCTGTACGAATTTAAACAAACGGAATCAGCCCATCTGACAGTCCATGATTTCAGAACACTTTGGTTGGAGAAACGAGCCGACCCCCCTTCGTTTCAAAAGAACCGCAAAATCCAGGAAGAGACGGAGAGTTTGTCCAGCGGCGTGGCAAGTCCCTATGTGCTGGAGTCTAGCGATTTCGATAAAGAAAACACAGAGGCAGAGGAAGAAGACGATACCGAGTCTGTGGGCGAAAAGCGAAAGGGAAAGGAGCGCATGTCTGTCGATCCACCACACAAGGTGCGCGCTTTATCCACTGTCGGCATAGAAGAGGAGGAGACGAGCCAAACAGACCAAGATCTTGTGGAACTCTTTGGCAGCATTACAGCAGACAAGGGAGCCAAGGCTTCCGACAGCAGCAAAAAAGCAAACAACAAGGCGCTTTCCGACGAGGCTGCTTTGGAGGACCAGTTGATTGAGCAGCAAATTCAAGATGCATTGAACCAGGAGGTCAAGGAGATTGCCGACGTGGGTGTCTCGTTGTCAGCACAAGCATCCATTCTCCTCTCCGCTTCCTCTTCAACACAAGGCATGGACGGCGATACTCAAGTGGGCACACAAGTGACATTGGCAGACGACACACAGGCAACGCTGATTGCAGACGACCAAGCTGGCTATATACCCCTCAGAAACCAAGCCTACGAGAAATTGTCGACAGAGCAGAAACTCGAGCTGACAGCTATTGCCAAAGCCAAGGTAGCACAGGAGGAACAGGAGCTGCTTAACCCTCACTTGGAAAAGGACGCGCGCGAGATTGCAGACGAAATGGAGAGCTGGCTCAACGACGAGTCTGTCATCGAGGCAGCCAAAGCCATTGAAAAGGAAGCACACGCCGACGGAGACGACGAGAAGGAAGACGAAGAGCTGGAGGAAGACGAGGGCCACTTGTCCGACGTGGATTGCGACGAGATTGACGCCATGATATTGACACCGGACGAAGTGACACTCAAGACCAAAGTGTGGTACAATGCCAACAAGGACTACTTGCAGGAAATGGCTGTGCGTCGCATCATGGAAAAGGACAGGGGCGGCGCTCCTTATGCCAGAAGAAACAAGCACAAGAAGAAGAAGCAGGCACAGGCCAGCTCGCCTGCGGAAGCAGCAAAACAACTGCTGGAAAAGAAGAAGCTCTCTAAAAAGATCAACCAGGCTGTGTTTGACGACATGTTTGAATCGCCCGAGTCCATTGCCAAGATCAAGGCAAGAGACACGCTCAAAAAGATGGCGGCTGGTGGCGGCAATGCCAAGAACATGGCCAGTAGTGCGGATGTGGGCGAATACGAAGTGGTGGAAGAGCCTGGAGATGTGGATGTGGTGCCTGTAGGCAAGGCATCTGTATCCAATACAGCAAGTGGAGCAACGACTGCACCCACAGCAGCAGCAGCAGCAGGAACAACACCAACAACAGCAGCAGCAGCAGCAGAGAATGACGACGACGATGATGATGATGAAGACATGGATTCAGACGATATGGCTGACGACGAGCGTTTCATGCGTGATGCCCGTGCAAATTACACGTTGGATGAAGTGATTGACTATGATGATTATGGAGATGACAATGACGATGACTATTAGAGCCGTTTTATTCAAACTATACTAGCATTATAATAAACAACTAATTTTAAATACAAGCATGTCCTCGGATGCGGTCCGTGCCAAGTCAAATTCGAGCATGATGCTGCCACTGCTGGTGTGGCGCCACTGGACAGCTGTGCTATTGTCATTCAGCAGTGTGATCCTGGTATTATCCTGTAAGACGTAAAGAGGCGTTGTTATCTCGATGGATCCGTGTCCCTTGAAGTGCTCAGAGAACGAAAAGACATACACGGCGGTGCCGTCTAGGCTGGCAGTAAACCGCAATTCATCCTGTGCTGATGCAATCCAGTAAGGCACACTGTCAAAGACACCTTGACCCACAACATCCAGCCAGCTGCCGATGGATGTCAGTCTATCTACCATGGGCTGAGGTACCTCTCCCGATGCTTTGGGGCCAATATTGAGCAAGAAATTACCGCCGCGAGAGACAGCGTCGACCAGATCCTTGATCAGATCCAAAGCACTGGCATACGCTTCCGGTGATGTTTCTCGATTGTAGCCAAAAGAGTAGGGGTCCATGCCTCGTGTTGCCTCCCAGAAGCGAGTGGGTGTGTCTGTCACGGCCTTGTACTCAATTGTGGTGAAATCAGAGGCGCTGGTATCGCCACATCGATCATTGACTGCCACCTGTCGACCGGACGCCAGTGCTTGATTAAAGTAGTTGGATTGCCATACGCTGGAATTGTGAATACCGCCTATATCGCACCACAAAATGTCTGGCTTGTATTGCACCAGTTCTTGGAATTGAGGCACTTGCAACTCATTAACGAAATCATGAATGGTTCTGCTGCCAGTGTAAGGCACGCGTTGTTCTGTGTAAGGGTTCAGGGGAGGGCCTTGCCATCCGAGCGAGTCGTCCTTGTACTGCGGATGATACCATTCCGGCAGAGAGACTATGTATCATATGCAGCAGTAGGAGTGAGCAGATGAACGAGTATGGCTACATGTATATATACTTACAGTAGAGTCCCCGCTTCAAGTGTGGATACTCTGTTTCTGCCACATCCATGAGCTCCTTGACAAAATCTCTATTGGGCTGCAGCAGATGCATGGTGGAGCGATCCGTGACATGCGTATCGAACAAGGCGATGCCATCATGATGCTTTGTTGTAAAGACAAAGTATTTCGCCCTGGACTGATCTATCAAACGCAACCAGCCTTGCGGATCAAAGGCTGTTGGTTTCCATTGCGCCAAGAAATCGTCATACTCAAACTGCTCGCCATAGTGCTGACGGTGATAGGCAAAGGCAGCGTCGTCCTTGTGGTTCATACGCCACCAGTACCACTCTGCGTACGATTGGCCTACAGGTGCCCATGCCGGCACAGAGTAGAGTCCCCAGTGAATAAAGATGCCAAACTTGGACTGCTTGAGCCAGTTGGGAGAACGGTGCTGCTGTACGGAAGCGGGTGTGGATGTAAACTGCGTGGTGGATGTCTGGAGGAGCACCAAGGGAGCCTCTATCGTTCTCATGCTGTTGCTAGTACCGGCGAGCGTCCATTGCACAGAAACGAGCGTGTTGCTTGAGGTGCTGTTTGCTTGCACAATAACCCGCACACTACGCGTATGACCAGGTGCTATTGCTTTGATGTGTCCTGCTTCTATCGTGCTGACCTGTGAGCTGCTCACGTGAACGCGTGCATGTTGTACCCATTTTGAATGAAAATTATGCAAATTGACTTGTACGACTTGATGCTGATCATGAATCCATTCATGCGTGGGCCTGATGCTGGCCACCAGGAGCGAGGGCTGTGTTGTGTACGCTGTGATTGCAAAAACATGGAGAGCAGCCTCTTTGGTTGCTGTAGATGGTATTGTCATGGAAACGGGTATCTTGCTGGGATGGACAAAAATGGGCACGCTGAATAAAGCGCCCTGATTGCTGTTGGAAAGGGTATACTGAATGGCTTGGTAGCGCTCCATTTGGCTTGTATATTGATCTTGCCAGTCGGGCAGGCTCAAGGTGGATCTGTCTCTTGTGGCATCGCTGTAGGTAATGGTGATGTCCAATGTACAAGGTCCATGACTGCAAGAGACAAGCATATACAATGCACCCAATGTCACATTTCTCGTTGCAGCTCGTTGTTGTTGTTGTAGAGGTATGACCACATCATTTGCTGTCGACTGTTGTATATTGTCAGATGTACTAGTAGTAGTAGGTCTTTTGTAGTGTATCAGGAGCTCTGGATGTTGAAATGAATCGGCCTTAAAGTGGGTCCCCACACCATCGAAATCAGCATTCATAGCTCCAAATGCCTTGTTGTTGAGCCATGGATCTAGATTGATATGCATCGACTCGTCTCTGTCATACAAGAATGGCGAAGCATGGTATAGGCCTACACAGGCAAGCAGTATATACAGCAGGAAGAGCATGGCTTAGTAAAAGAAGGATGAAAATCAGTCAGTTATTAGTAACCACTGCTTTATAAAGGGGGGAACTTGTTGATATCGAGCCTCCTTTTATATGAAATCGTATGCTGCATGTCATACTACTACATGTTGTCATGGTATAACTGATTCAAGCTTACGATCAGAAGACAGAATGCAAGTTTTACCTGTTGTTATATCAAGTGGGTGCATCCATGTCATCATGTATTCTGTATTTACAAACCATAAGAGCATGAACGATTGACAACATCATTGTGTCCCTGAGAAGCGCCCCTTCTTTTTCTCGTATATAAATATGACTCTATGCTTTTGTCATGATATGCACTTTTTTTGAATTAAAGGAAGAAGCTTCAGAAGGATGGCCACAGTAGTTTTGCTCATTAGATCAGTGTATATCGGAAAAGACACTGTAGTATGATAAAGGCGTTGAGATTGTTTACACCCTAAAATAAGGGCTGTTTTTTTCGAGGAATGCAGACCCTCTAGTGCTATATAGTTCACTATCATACGCTGGATTGGGTTGATAAACACAGCGAACGCTTTTATGCGAGGTTGGGTATAGTAGTACTCTTGCTAGTATAAATGTCTGACTATCTACCACTGCTAAAAGAAAAGCGCACTATACAGGCCATAGAATTCATTTTGATTTATCTATGAGCAAGGCATGCCTGATGCCATAGCTGTGCTGTATTCGTATCAAGAGCCATGCTCCCTCCAAAATGATGAATTGCATAACCCAGCCAATCACCTCTATTACAGATGCAACAAAGAAAAAACAAGCCCACCTAAATACATTTTGCATTTTTTTGCATTTCTCTCTCTCTCTCTCTTTTTCTTTTTTTGCATTTCTCCAAACTCAAGAGTCATGACAGATAATACGGCAGGCATAGCGTACCAGAGCATCGCCAAGTGCTACGCAGATGCCAACACCAAGTTACCCAGCAGTTATTGGGATTACGATGCGCTTCAAGTACAGTGGGGGTAAAAAAAATGGGCTTGCTTCAAATGATAGCTTCAAACCCGACTAACACACAACTGCAGACAGCAGGACAATTATGAGATTGTTCGCAAATTGGGTCGCGGCAAATATTCAGAAGTGTTTGAGGGCGTGGATGTGGACAAGGACGAAAAGGTGGTCATCAAGGTACTGAAGCCCGTCAAGAAAAAGAAGATTAAGCGTGAGATAAAGATCCTGCAAAACTTGACTGGTGGTGTCAATGTGATTGAGCTGTTGGATGTAGTGAGAGATCCTCAGGTAAGAAGCATCTCAAAGGGCGGAATCGCTGGATGACTGACATGGCATTAGTCGAAAACGCCGGCGTTGGTCTTTGAATACATCAACAATACGGATTTCAAGATACTGTATCCAAGATTCACCGACTATGATGTGCGATTCTACATGTACGAGCTACTCAAGGTAAACACAAACCACAGTGTGTCTGGTACATGCGTTCGTTTACATGTTGTCCAAAAAAGTAGGCGTTGGATTTTTGCCACTCAAAGGGCATAATGCATCGAGATGTTAAACCACACAATGTCATGATTGATCATGAAAAGAAGCAGGTGATATATTTGTACCCTTTTTTTATCTGGTGGTGCATCTCAGACTGATTACGGTGACGATAGTTACGATTGATTGATTGGGGTTTAGCAGAGTTCTACCACCCAGGAACAGAGTACAACGTGCGAGTGGCATCCCGCTACTTCAAAGGACCTGAACTGCTGGTGGATTTTCAAGAGTACGACTACAGTTTGGATTTATGGAGCTTTGGGTGTATGCTTGCAAGCATGATCTTCAGAAAAGAGCCCTTTTTCCACGGCCATGACAACTATGACCAGCTCGTCAAGATTGCCAAGGTGCTGGGCACGGATGATTTGTTTGCTTATTTGGATAAATATGGCATCAAGTTGGATAAACAATACCATGATATTTTAGGACGCTATCCCAAGAAGCAGTGGCAAAAGTTCATCAACAATGAAAACCGACGCTACATCTCCAGCGAGGCCTTTGACTTCCTGGACCATCTGCTGCTTTACGACCACCAAGAGAGATACACTGCAAAAGAAGCAATGGCGCATGCTTATTTTGGTATGTTGGCCCTGATGTTTATATGGTAATCTGCTTACATAATGCCATGTTGAGTAGATATGATTCGGGTAAAGCAGCATTTGAGCTGAGTGGTTCTCATTTCACAGCCAGTTGCACGCTGCTAGTAGAAATAAAGAACACAAACCAAAAAGAAAAATTTTCTCTTTCTCTCTTTCTTTCTGTTTATACCACTTTACTACCTTTAGGCACAATCCACTTGATTGCAGCAACAACAAAAGACACAGAAAAAAGGCCTCCCTTTGTTTGAAGAAAAGAAAAAACCAACTCCCACCCAGCGTTTTTCTTTTATAAAGAACAGCACAAAAGGCCTTGATTTACCCAACAAAATCCGTTTTTGTTCTTTCAACCTATCCAACTTATGCAACACACCTCTCCATACTCTACTCCACAGATTCCTAACGTACTTTGCGGCGGTTGTGCATCCTCTTTCGCCATTGCTCAATATCCACAAGACTCTGATCCAGGATAATTTGAACTACACTTAACTAAATCTCTCAAAACAACAGCCCCCTTTTTTCCTCGATATTTTCATTCTCTTAAACAGCTATCCACCTCCCCCCTTTATACTCTTTAAATAACTCACATCACCATGACTCCTCAACAACAACGCACCAAATCTCCTCTCGGCCGCATGCTCTCTTTCATTGAGCTTCCCTCCTCCTCCCTTCGATTCCTTATCCTTGATTGCCCTACCGAATCCACATTGCCCTTCTATCTCGAAGAGTTTGCAAGATACAATGTGTCACATGTTGTTAGATGCTGCCAGCCCACCTACAGCACAACAAAGCTAAACGAGCAAGGTATTCAGGTTCATGATTTACCTTTTAAAGACGGCGGTATTGTAAGTATATAAGGCAATTCTTGGAGAAAGCAACACATGTACTGAAAAAAACATTAGCCACCACCCAGTGTTATCAATGATTGGCTATCTCTCATTGATGTAGAAGAGAAAAGTGGAGTAGATACTACCATTGCTGTCCACTGTGTCGCTGGCTTGGGCCGTGCACCCGTCCTGGTTGCCATTGCACTCATCGAGTTATTTGATATGCAACCATTGGATGCAGTTGAATTCATTAGAAGAAATAGAAGAGGTGCCTTCAACAAGCCTCAGATTGCCTATCTGGACAACTATAAGCCCATCTTGCGTCGAAAAGCCAAGAATGCCTCTCTCAAGACCTCCTTCAGCCGCATGTTCTTCCGCTTTGCCTCTTCCGCATCATCTTCTCCCTCTGCATCGGGTTCAACATCGCCCAAGAAGCAACAAACAGAAGAGGTTACTTCCATTCCACTTAGCAGCTGCGTTTAAATAGCCCAATGTGGTGTAGTGGTATTATTTACTTGGTTTTACAACAAATGACCCAACCCCTCCTTTTACCTTCTATATTTTGTTTTATATTTTTAAATAAAACATTTCATCATCGACACTTGAAAGAAAATGCAAAAGAACAAGGACAACGAAAAGCAACTCACAGAGAGCCAGAAAGAAGCTGGAGCACTGTAAGAAAAACCGCCATGATCAAGAAGCTGGGCAAAAAGTTTTTCAACATTTTGTTTAGATTGTTCAAAAAACTCTTGTCAGACCGTAATAAAACGCTGGATGAATTACAGCAAACACAATCCAACTTGCAAAAGAATATACCCAAAATCGTCAAAAAGCCCAATACGCCTCGAGCAGCCGTAGTAGGTGCCCCCCCCCCCCTTTATCTGTTGATCCCAATCAACATGTCACTCATCGCATTATGCCAGGCATTTTCATTACTGGAGGATTTAATTGATGAATGTATCCATGATGTATTATTTGATGTGCATCGAGACATTAAACAAGAAAACTCCACTTGTCAAATCTGCCAAACAAAGTAAGGAATGATGCGATCACCCTTCATGTGTCATGTATGTTAATGATGTCTCGTTTCCATAGGTGCAAGCATTATGGTAATTTGCAGCAAAGGCGATGTTGTATGCACATGAACTTATTGCTCCATTATAGTCAAGAAGCCTGGATTCGATGTGTGGGGCAAAAGCTATACAGTCAACAACCTGCCATCGTATGAATGTGTCAATTGCCAAAAGACCATTGCGTCCACTCGATACGCTCCTCATCTAGAGAAGTGTTTGGGACTGAGTGGAAGACAATCAAGCAGAGTTGCAAGCAGACGGATGGGCGGATCCTCTCCTTCATTTTCATCAGATGACAACACAGGCACTGCTAGTCCTGATAGCGACATATTCGATCGTGGCAATAGCAAAAAGAAGAAACAATTTTCGTCCGTAAGTCAAATTTGATTGTGTGGCAGCTATTTTGGTTATTGATTATCGTCCATCAACAGCCCTCTTTCTCGAATGGTGTCTCGAGAGTAAAGAAATTGAAGTATATGGAATAGTATAAATAGGTGCATCTTTCATCTCGTTATTTCTCTCATTTGTTTGTCATCTCTTGTTAGAATTTCCAATAAAGAATCATGTTTATTAGACACACTTTGATCATCTTGCTGCTCTGTGCTGCTTGCATGTTGCCCAGTGCTTACGGCTTTTGCGTCTACAATCTCTCAAAGGATACGTCGTTCTTCATGCGTCAGGAAACACCCAACACGGGAGGTACCTACTGGTCGTAAGTCTCTTTGTTATATAGTGCATTGATCTGGCAGCCCTGACTGATAATGACACCATCATAGACGATTCAAGGTGGAAAGTCTAGGGCCAGATGATAAAGCATGCTGTCCATACACCTCGTATGATTGCGATCGAAACGGCAACCCAGATGATATTGTCTTTATAGCTGTAGGTATCCGCAAATAAGAGCAACTAGTAGTAGATCACAAAACTAACGGTCAATCAAGTTTAGAGCAAACCGTGCGGGCGCAGAGGTGGGCTACACATTCTCAATCAATTTGCCAGCGGGTGGCTGGATAGAATTCTATAGTGGTGGACCCGGAGAACCAGAGTTCAACGTATTCAAGCCTAATGGAGACCCCTTTCAGTACGAATTTCAGAAATATGTAAAGAACACATTGCTAAACTAGAGGAGCTTTTTATTTGAATAAACTAAGGTGGTATATACTATAATGAAATATGGGATATCAACGTTGTTCAAACTTGTTGCTGTGATCAAAGGAGTTGTTGGGTACATCCAATGTTCGAATGGGTGGTAATCGGATGCCTTCCATGTCGTTATCGTTGTTTCTGGCAGTGTTACTGTTGCTGTTATTCATGCCAGGCACCATTTTTAATCGATCAATCCATAATTCAGCTCGATCCACTGTATCCGAAAACACTGTAGACACCGAATGCAACATGTCGACAGACTCTTGTCCAAACTCCAGTAATCTGACAGCTGCTTCTTCTTGTCTGGTGTCGTGGTGGAGAGAGGAGGATGCTGAAGAGAAGGATGATGAAGTGGAGGATCTGGGGCCCAGCATGGGCGACCCAGCAGGTGAATTCGTTGTTGATCTTATGTCATTGAGAGACGCCTAATTACGAGCAAGTTGTGAGCATAGAACAAACAAACAAACAAGTTGCTAAAATTTTACCCATTTCCCAGGTAAATTAAGTATGAATCCTCGAACTGATTGTCTTGATTGCGAGGGTAATGATGCACCTGCGTATTTTGTAATGACCTCGACTACCTTTCTCAATGTTTCTACAATGTCTTTTTTGATGCCTGATAATACAGATCGGCCGTTGGTGGTGTTATTGTTATGAACCGTTAATGAGGAGGATGATTTTGTCGTGGCTATGGAAACGAGATAGCTTTTCAAGACAGCCATCTGCTGCTCAATGTGCTGAATGGCGTATTTCAACCAGCTCAAGCAATACTTGAGACATTTCATTGAATCTTCGCTAATTACTGCTGCTGTTGTGCCTGCCGCTGATCCAGCTCCCATCACTAACTGTTGCCATCGACTCACAGTGGGTGGCGCGGCTGTGCTGGATGTGGTGGGGTGAGGATGATGAGTAGAGTATGGTGCCGCTATCGATCTTGCTGGTGAAGTGCTGCGAGACGATGCCTTGTGCGTTTTTCTTTGCCTGTAATCCATGACTGAATGGGAAAAAAAGATGGAGAGAAAGAAAGAAAGAGGATATTTCTTTCTGTTTCAAAAGAGGGGGAGAAAGAAAGCAAGCAATTGGCTTGACAGATTTTCACGTGAATAACAGGAGCAAGTTGGTCTCCTCTATAGAAAGAGGCTTATTTTCTATCTTTTGTTTGCGCACTGATCCCCAATCAAAAAGGCAATGCGGGTTACAACCTTCCTCATTCAGATTGAAAGTTATTACATAAAATCCAATTCTATTTCAATTTTCAAGGCACCCGAAAATTAAAGTAGTAGTGGTAGTGGTACCTGCAATATCTGTGATCTGGCTATTATACAGCACAGATCCAATTGCAGTGTGCTGATTTTCTTTGTCTTCACCATATGGGCATTGGTAATCGGCACTGTTACTAAACCTTGATCTCGTTTGTGTGATTTACGATTAAATGTCGCTTGAAAACGTTGTTGCAGCATCTGTTCACATGCTTTCCTTCTTCTTAGTGCTCCTACTGCCACTGGTACGATTACCTCTGTTTTTATTTACTAGGCTAGAATTAGATATTAATCACACATGCTTGTAAAAGGATAAGAGTGTCTGATAGCTAATTATTACTTGGAATATGCAGCTTCAATAATAAAATATGAAGCAGTAGGTAAAACACGCGCCGGTGCCATGTTTATGGTTGATACCAGTAGGCTTGTCAAATTGCCTGAGCTGCCCCGTCCAGGATATTGGTTTCATAACACACCCTAAAAATCTTGAATTCAAAATTTGAAAACGACATTTCCTAGCAGTATCATCCAGAAGAAGGGCATCAATGTTTATTGCCTCCGTGTTGAGCTTCTTTCTCACAACTTTCTTTATCGATGCTATTAGAAATGAACACATAAGTATAGAGAGTTTCATATACCTTCGCAACGTAATGAGCATGTATTCCTTGACAGCACATAAACAGCTTGGCAAAAGACTGATAACTTTCAGCCCTTCCAGATGTTCTATTGCCCATGTAAAGAATGCTGTTGGCTGAATGATCCTCCAAATGATTTGCTCCCGTGTCAAAAAAGCTTCACGATACTGTTTAAAAAATGATGGTTGTTACGAAATTTAATCTATCGTGTTATGGGTTACACACCATCATGTCTGCTGTATAGATATAGAATGAGTTTCACCAAGTACTCTAATACGTACTGAAGGTTATGCTGCCCTACTAGCTCACATTATGTAGTAGTTGTACTTCACTACTTTTGTTACTATGTAACTCGAAGTCATCGTCCACTCAAACTCCTGATGTATTTGAAGCTACACTCTATTAATCCTTTTTTCCGCAGACCTTACCCTTCAAATGACCAAACAGAACACTATACTGCACAGGAAAAACGCATTTCTGCTTTAAGATATCAGAATTGTCAGCCCAAGCAGATCTGGCTCAGCCAAAATGTATAATTCAACTCTCAATACCTTATCTTCTAACCCCTTCCAGATGCTCGGAATAGTGTCAAATGATTGCTGTCAATTACCATTTGCATCCTAAAGTTTTATCTTAAGTTTTTTTGGGTCGATCCAAATCGTCGAAAATTCACCGTTTTTTCATGAGGTACCCCTCATGGTTTTTGTTAAAAATCAAACGATCGCAATTTTGAAGGCGAAAACGACACTTTTTACTATGATATATATTAATTCAAAATAACCGCACAGATGTAGGGTAGCCTGTGCAACTGCTATTTTGAACGTTGTATATGCTGAATTTCGACTTTTCTTGGAAAAACTGCTTTTTATATTTTCTCAAAATTCTTTATCTTTTCATGCTGAAAGTACTTTAAAATTGACACCATTAAATGCGGCGTCAAATTCTCCCCTTAAGTTTATTAGAAAGTAGTATACCCTGAGCACACTTTATATAGCTGATTTCAACAAAAATGTTTTCAATTGTCAAATTATATCGATATTGATTCAAAAAAATCATTGCAAAAAAATCATTTGGGTACAGTCACCACAGTGGAAAATGTTCATTGTACACGTCATTCAGATTCCGCGTGCTCTGTGCTGCGGCAGCCTATTGACTGCAGTCACCCTTAGTAGCGCGTTTTTATTTTATTTTATTTTTTCTCGCACTATTTTTGCACTGCACTGTTTCTATTAAACCATATACTTTTTATTACTATTCATTGAATACAACGACACTTTTGCTAAAAGAAGCTTGCCTTCACAACCACCAGTACCCAAGACGACACCTTTGAAGTCTGTTACAGTAGGTATCAGCCGATAAGAGCCACCTTTCGGGCTACAATATATAGTAATACTAATTACACAGTTTATTTCAGGCCAGTTTGCTACAATATATTGTTGTTTGTGTTTGGTTTGTATTTGGTTTGTATATTCTCCTTTTTTGGTTGCCATGGATTACATTCATTCAATCCTTTTACTACTTTCTTTCTCGTTATACTGTGCATTCTTCTTTAGTTTGCTCTATTGCGATTTATTCTTTCACCCTTTTTTTCTGCTGCACGCAACTATTTTTCTGTTGCTGTACCATCGTGCTATGGTGTATATTTTGATCCATTGTATAGCTGGCAGTGCTGCTCTATCTTAGAGTAGCCTTGCATTCTTTTTGTTCTTCAAGTATCACTTGTTCTTTAATACAACTAGTGGTATTGGTGGTGTTCTTGCTTCGTATGAGGCAACCGCGATACTTTTTTCTACCATTTTTTTTTCTTGTACTCGTCATTTTGGTGATACACATTGCATGTTACTTCTTTATATGTAACTGTATTGCGATGTTTCTGTTCTTCGTCACATTCGAGTGATACCCTCTTGTTACTACTTTCCCTTCCCTCCTTTTATGGTTCTTTGAGGCATAACCCTCTTTTTTCGTTGTGTGGATAAGCCTATCGTTGAAGCACAACTAGATTTGATTCAGAGGCTAGGGGGTAGATAGGCTACCCTCACTTGATTGGTATCACTTACTTGGTGCTAATTGAGAGTCTCAAGCGTTTGCATTATAAGCTGGGGTGTGTAGTAAGGCATATTCTGGCATTTTAGGGGATTTTGATGATAAAATTGCTAAATTACTGTATTTGGCAATGTTTAAAAGTCCGCCTAACCAAAAAACATAGGGAAACCCTCGCAAAAATTTTCTAGGGTCAGCGGCGTTTAAACTAGCTTTTTAAGCGATTTTATTGGCTCAAATTTGGAGACAGCTCAGAGAAATAAAGCATTTATATTGAAACTAAAAATGTAATTGAAATGAGAAAAGTAAGACTAAACATTCAAAATGCATGGTACGAATGGCTTAAGGTAACTACGCACGATACCGCCATAAGTATTAGACATAATCAAATACATACACTATCCTAAAAAAAGAGTTTAGAACCAATCTAAGCCTGTTCATAACATTCAAAAGTGCAAATTTGCATTATATCGGTTTAATTAGGTGTTTTTGTTGAGCACCATCACCCTCTAAAAATGATGTTCGTTAGCTTTTATTTTTTGTCTCGTCGTTGCTGTTATAACTGTTGTGAGTGCCAGTAGGAGTAGTGTTTGAGCCAGTAGCATCACCGCCGTTAGATTGGAGAACGTGCGGGCAATCGTACTTCTTGTGCCCAAGTTTGCCGCAATTGAAGCATGGAAAGACCCTTGTGATGTGGTTTCCATATGGCTGCTGTCTGAAAGCTTCACAAGTGATCTTGTTGATAGACTTCAGCATGTTAATTTTCAGTTCACGGAATCCCTTGAGCAGCTCACTCGCCATGACACTGCTGGATTCACTAGGGGCCGCATGTACTCGTTGGTTGGTGTTGTTGTCGTTGTTGTTGGGGTGCGCAGCAGGCGCATTGCTGGTCGTGCAGACATTGGAGCTCTTATCATATCTAATCAGCAAATCAGAGGCAGCATCATTAATGGGAGCCAAGAGACCAGTGGATAGAGATGCGACATTGCACTTGTTCACTACAGCCCTGTGAGTACCCGAAGTCGCCCTAATATGACCCTAATATGAACGTATTCCGAGTCGTCTTCGGGATACCCAAATAGAAACGCTTTACGGTACACCGTAAGACGGCCCCGAAGATGGCTGTATTTTGGTGCCTAATATTACCCTGAAGATTGTCACATTAGGGTCGTCCTTGTACCTTCTAGGATGGCCATTCTATGATGTTATCAGAATATTTCTCTATTTTTTGTCATTCTCTGACCTGAATATGGCCGTTTTATGGCTCTCTCTTTAGCGCCCCATTGGCTTAACCTCATCTATGATCACTGATATTGCGAATGATTCTTTGCATTCATTGGATTGTTCTTGTAATGATTCATTCCATTCCATTGCTTATTGTACATTTCTACCATTATTTGCCCACTTTCAGTTTCTTCATTGGCTTGTAATTTGATCTTAAATGTAGATTTTTCAATACGATTGGTAAGTTTTATGATGCATAGGATGTAAATGGCGTAAACTTTGTTTATTTATAGGGATTTTGCACAATAATGAGGTCAATGATTATACGACAGAATTTTACAAAATGCAATAACCAGCACACAAAAAGCACAGCTTGAGGATAATCTAAAGGTTTACTAGTTGATTAAGACGGCAGTACAGTCGACATATACTGTAATATACTACAGAGGAGCGATGATAATGAGACCAGCAAGGTAGAAAGCAGTGGATACTAAGATGAGTATCTTGATCAAAGGGTACATTTCAGTAGTGGATAGTCTAAAAGCCGGCAGGGCATCTTACAAAACAAACATGGCTTAGACAGGAGATTGAGATGAGATTCGTCATAGAAAATACCTGTTCATTGATTTTTGGTGCCTTTGTCATGAGAAACCCAAAGCAGAAGTAGCAACAGTAGTAGATTTGGCTTATGTGGATCCCATCTAGTCATGTTTACACACAGTTTTAGTTTTGATAGTGGTGATAGAATAACAACAGTAGAGCATTTTACCTTCAAATAATTTGGTATCCAAACTTTGGATCTGTATTTGAGAACCATCACAAACGCAACGAAGGAGAGGAAAAAGAGCGCTAGAGATAGAGTGCAACCAGCAAACCAAACGCAAATGAGCAGTGGAAAGCAGCAAATAGATGACATGGGCATGGATTCACTACAGAAAGTATTAGAAAATGAATAATGAGGCATTTGTTTCCAAGTGAGCAGCATCCGTCTTACCAGTTCCATCATGTAGAGCAACATACCACACAAACCATCATGAGAAAGAAAAGATAAGCAAGAAAAAAGCGTTTTGTTCAAGTGGAGACCTTGCGAGGATGTAACACTATGCCAAGTTAATACGAATGTCTTTCAATCATTTAGTAGGATATTTACATCTTACATACCTTTTTAAATCTTAGAAGAAAAGAGAAGAAAGGGAAAGAAAGGAGAAATTGTACCAACTCCCGGTTTAAACTTCCAGTTTGAGCTGCTTCTTGATGCGTTCATACACAACACATCTCCTGATATAGTAACTGGATGAACAACAACAAACAATCTCTTTAAGTCTTCACGATGTATGGCCGTATTAAACCTGCCCTTTATTTTTTTTTGGATGTGTAAAAAGCATACTGTATATCATACCAACATTTTCTTTGAGATTAATGTAATAAATAACCATGTATTATCAATCTACCTCATCACCCATAGAAGCATCAAATGTCTAAGCTGCACAACACTTGTAGCCAGATTATACGGCTCACCATGTCGCACAAACATACATATCGGCAACATCTACCATCTATTTTCTTGTCAAGGCGTATTACGGTTCTTTAATACGACTGAAGACTACTCAAGGCTGTAGTGGTGGTCGCTCTCTTCAGATTTGGCTTCAATCTCATTTTGGGTACGACAAAAATGTCATAACTGTTATGTACTGATAGCCAGAGGCTATTAGGTACTTTAGTTATTATAGATAGATAGATGTCTGTAAGGAACAACAAATATATAAATGTGGTAGTAAGAGATATATAGTAGAAAGAAGTTAATGTTTATTGAAAAGTATAAAGGTGAGTCTTTTATACTCGCAAATGTAATTGACTAAACAGACTACAGAACATCACGTGAAGGACACACGTGACCAAAGTAGAAGCCATTACTATCTCTTAAAAATGAGCCTTGACAAAAATGTCAGTACTGAAGGGTATTCAGACAGTGATCTTGATCTGCAGGATATCATTGACAGGTTGAATACAAATAAGAACAAGAAACGTAGGTTCAAGCCAAGAGCGCCGATATCTAGAAATATCAAACAGCGCTTAACATGGATTGCTCATAACATTACACAAAGTATATTAGATAAAGTCAATCCTAAGTCACAATGATAATAAAGATACCTTTTATCCATTTAACTAAAAGGCTACATACATCTTCCTGCACACACTCTATCTTACTACAAACTATATCTCAATCAGATCTCAAATTGCCAAAACTAAACGTACGTCTTTGCATTTGACAAAAATATATCTGCTTCCGTGGCGCAATTGGCTAGCGCGTCTGACTGTTAATCAGGAGGTTGGTGGTTCAAGCCCACCCGGGAGCGTATCTTTTTCTAAAATCATAGAATAACGTTAGACGTTTAAATGTATTTTTTGGTTTTTTGTTGTGTTGTCGTGTGTATAGATAGTGGATTTAGATAAAAGTATATTACAGATATATAATTGAGATGAAAGATGATTTTCATTCTTTTGCAAACTGATTTGATATTTATACTAACTAAAAGGTTACACACAAAGTCTGTGTGTACCTGACAGTAGTGTTGTTGTCAAGGCTCATTTCTACCAAGTAATAACTACCTTTACTTTGGTCACGTGATATTTTGTGGTCTATCTAGTCAATTACATTTACGAGTATAAACGACTCACATTTATACTCCAATAAACATTAACTTCATTTTTCTACTGTCCCTTTTAAACTGTAAAGAGGACAGATCTGTCTTCTTAGCAGATTTTCAGACTGTGTCTTTAAAATTTTTTCTTCAAAAAGCCGTCAAATTATATCGAAATAAAGAGAAAAGCTCAAAACGATCGAATATTTTATTCTTTTTTTCTTTCAAATCCTTCTCAACCTCTAGTAATTGTCTGATGAAGGTCACAAAATGGACCAATCTGGCTTTCAATTCGAATATCCTGCTCTAGAGAGCTATCAAGATGAAGAGCTTTTATCAATTATTACTTCACGTAAGCAGCTTCAAAACGTTGAAGAAGAAATAGAGGAAAGTGCAGCACTACCTAGAAAGAAAACTCGTTCAGGTGCCAAATCTTTTCCTTCAACTTCAGTCTACAATGCTTTCAAACATAAAATGAAGTTGCATAAAGCCAGTGTTATGCTCTCTCCAATCTTTGACAGAGATAATGTTACTCCTGCGGCTGTATTTGGTCATTTTTTTACTTATAGCATGCTCAGAGCCATTGTAGTAAGTAGATAACACAAACAAGTAACATGACATACAGCAAAGCAGGGGAAAAAAAATAGTTGACATTGGAGGCCAATTGACATAAACGAACTTAAAGTCTGGACAGCAACAGTGATCTACCAAGGACTCCACAAAGAGCCATGCATTGAGCAGTACTGGAACAAAAACAGCAACGCACCAGTTCACAACAACATTAAAAATGAAATGCCACTCTATAGATTCTAGCAGATACTGTAAAACGCTTTATACTGTACATGTCAGTAATGATTTTGAAGATGCATCAAGCACCAAAATGAACTACTTCGACAAAGTAGAGCCCTTAATGTCTCGCATTAAGGAAACATTTATGAAACTTTACAAACCGAAGTCCAACATATCCATTGAGAAGATGATGATGGTACAGTTTTTTGGTAGTAGAAGTGCCCGCACATTCAAGATGAAATGCAAGCCAATCCCTGAAGAAGGATTTAAAATCTTCTCACTTTGCGACAATGAATACACTTACACGTTCCTTCTTACATCTCGGATTGCCAAGAGTAATGTCGAACGAATCGCGGGAATAAATAAACTACACTGGTCGTCAAGTACTTCATCTACTAGTAAAGCAATCACCGTTCCAAAATTCTGCTTACAACATTTACATGGACAACTACTTCACTTTTTCCATCGGCCTGTTCAAGCATATATTGGATCTATTAGGGATCGGCGCATGTGGTACTGTCCGAAAGTCAGTAATGAAAACCCTGTTGAAGCTTCCAGACAATCCAATACTGGACTGGGATACAAGATCTGGTGCTGTGAAGGATGGCGTTCTCGCTTTCTTCTGGCAAGATAATGGTCCTGTCACAATGCTCTCAACAATCCACGAAGTTACTGGCGCCAATTGTGGCGTGATTAGACCTCGTCGTAAGCCAAGGGAAACAAGTACAAATGGCGAGAAGTTGTTGAAGAAAGTGTTTGGTAGTAGCTTTGTCAAGGACCTACCAATTCCAAAAATTATTGATGACTACAACCATAATATGACCAGTGTTGATATTGCTGATCAGCTTCGTTCATACTACAGTACTCATCAAACGTTTAAAAGAACTTGGTTTTCTCTCTTTTTTTGGTTGTTGGATACCGCAATAATCAATTCGCTCATAATTTTCAAGTTGAAAGGGTTTCAAATGTTCCAAAAAGACTTTCGACATCGCCTTCATTCTCTGGGAGCTGATACGTTCAGCAAAGCTCAACAGTCAGTTGAGAAGTTGTAAGGAAGCCTGCACAATTGTTAGAAACGCCGTGAGAACGAACGCGAACACAGCTCTTAGTAGTGATGACAGATTCTCAAACTGTTGTATGCCTGCGTTCACCACTAGCATGTACCTGAAGACCACATGCACATATGGCTCCACACACACAGCGTGTGCCTGGACAAGCTACATTCACTTTCTCTCTATGCCACTCGACATGTTTGTTTACATGTTGATCGTCGTCTGTGCACTGGTAACACCCAACTCAACATGCTTCAAGCTCTTTACTGTCAAAATGTCAAGATCCACTCATTGCGTATACATCACGCTCATCACTTTAAGTGTGTACTTTACATCATATCAAATCACCATATTCCACATACACTCGAACATACTGATCTCGCGTTCCACCTATATATTCATCTTCAGTGTAATAGTCATCATATCAATCAAAAGATGGCCTGTAGTAAAGAGGTCCTTCGCTTTCGTTTTAGATACCGTTAAAAACTGATTGCTTCCATCGTAATTACTTGACTTTATTAATCCAAATACATCAATACCAATTTAATGCAAAATTATACTGTTGGATGTTATGAACAGGCGTAGATTTATTCTAAAACTGTTCTTTCTAGGATAGTGAATGTATTTGATCATGTCTAATACTTTTGCTGGTATCGTGTGTAATCACCTTAAGCCATTTGTACCATGCATTTCGAATGTTTAGTGTTGTTTTTTACATTTTAATTACGTTTTTAGTTTTCATATAAATGCTTTATTTCTCTGAGCTGTCTCCAAATTTAAGCCAATAAATTCGCTTAAAAACTAGTTTAAACGCCGCTGGCCCTATAAAATTTTTGCGAGGGTTCCCCTATGCTTTTTGGTTAGGCGGACTTTTAAACATTGCCAAATACAGTAATTTAGCAATTTTATCATCAAAATCCCCTAAAATGCCAGAATATGCCTTACTACACACCCCAGCTTATAGTGCAAACGCTTGAGACTCTCAGTTAGCACCAAGTAAGTGATACCAATCAAGTGAGGGCAGCCTATCTACCCCCTAGCCTCTGAATCAAATCTAGTTGTGCTTCAACGATAGGCTTATCCACACAACGAAAAAAGAGGGTTATGGCTCAAAGAACCATAAAAAAAGGGAAAGTAACAAGAGGGCATCACTAGAATAATGTGATAAAGAACAACAAAAACATCGCAGCACAGTTAAATACAAAAATGTAACATGCAATGTGTACCATCAAAATGATGAGTACAAGAAAGAAAAAAGTAGTGAAAAAAATTACCGTCGTGATTGCCTCATACAAAGCAAGAACACCACCAATACCACCAGTAATACAAAAGAAGTAATACTTGAAGAACAAAATGAATGCAAGGCTACTCCAAAATAGAGCAGGGCTGCCAATAATACAATGCATCAAAAGATACACTATAGCACTGCGGTACAGCAACAGAAAAACAGTTGCGTGCAGAAAAGGGGGAAAGAATAAATCGCAATAGAGCAAACTAAAGAATGCACAGTATTACGAGAAAGAAAGTAATAAAAGGCTGAATGAATGTAATCCATGGTAACCAAATCCATGGTAACCAAATCCATGGCAACCCAATCCATGGCAACCAAAAAGGGGAATATACAAACCAAATACAAACCAAACACAATGAATATTTTGCAACGAACTGGTCTGAAATAAACTGTATATTTAGTATTACTGTATATTGTACCGCAAAAAGTGGCTCCTATCGGCTGGTACCTACTGTAACAAACTTGAAAGATGTCGTCTTGGGTACTGGTGGTTGTAAAGGCAAGCTTCTTTTAGCAAAAGTGTCGTTGTATTCAATGAATAGTAATAAAAAGTATATGGTTTAATAGAAACAGTGCAGTGCAAAAATAGTGCGAGAAAAAATAAAATAAAAACGCGCTACTGAGGGTGACTGCAGTCAATAGACTGCCGCAGCACAGAGCACGCGGAATCTGAATGACGTGTACAATGAACATTTTCCACTGTGGTGACTGTACCAAAATGATTTTTTTGCAATGATTTTTTTGAATCAATATCGATATAATTTGACAATTGAAAACATTTTTGTTGAAATCAGCTATATAAAGTGTGCTCAGGGTATACTACTTTCTAATAAACTTAAGGGGAGAATTTGAAGGCGCATTTAATGGTGTCAATTTTAAAGTACTTTCAGCATGAAAAGATAAAGAATTTTGAGAAAATATAAAAAGCAGTTTTTTCAAGAAAAGTCAAGATTTAGCATATACAACGTTCAAAATAGCAGTTGCGCAGGTTACCCTACATCTGTGCAGTCATTTTGATTTAATATATACCATAGTAAAAAGTGTCGTTTTCGCCTTCAAAATTGCGATCGTTTGATTTTCAACAAAAACCATGAGGGGTACCTCATGAAAAAACGTGAATTTTCGACGATTTGGATCGACCCAAAAAAAATAAAAATGACGGTTTAGGATGTAAATAGTGATCGATAGCAATCATTTGGCACCATTCCGAGCATCTAGAACGGCTTGGGAGACGAGATATTGAGGATTGGATTTGGACAATTTGGCTGGGAAAAGTACCTTTAGTGCCATGTAGATCTACGAAAACTAATGCTACAGATCTGATCAAAGCCTCAAACAATTGATATTCCTTGCGGTTACGCCCTGAATACCAGCAGACATAATAAAGCGATGTGAGTTTCTTGTATGCCTCACTTTAGAAACCCTCAAAAATTATAAAAACTTCACTTGTCATGCCTCAAGAATGCATCTTCTAATAGGTTATTACTTCTTGATATTAGAGCTATCTGCTGTGCATTTCAGTTTTTTTTATCCCGAATACATCGTTAGTAGAGTAATTTTGAGGCATACCATGTTTACGCCATGGGAGAGATAGCCATTGTTTGACGTTGCATCTGCACATGGATTCTTTAAACAATCAATCAACATTGCTATAAGCAGTGTTGCACACCTTAGTCTCATTTGGCAAACTTGAGAACTTAATTTTCCTGTCAGTCTCAGTGTTTTCGAGTGATGAGAAAGCTTTTCTAAGTAAGCTTGATGGACTGAGATCATGCAACATTTCTTGGAAGGTATCAGCAGCAGCGGTCTGTATTACTCTAGTTTCTACATGCAACCGTCCTAATTCTCGTTAGAGTGCTCGCAACAATTGCAATAATAGCTATTTTCCCCAGGAGTCAATGTCTTGTACGTCGCTTGTAACTGATATTTGACGACGGTAACATTGTAGACCGGCCACCACCACCTTATAATCTTTAATGCCATGTCGCCTAAATTACCCTGTGTGTGTGTGTCGACGAAGGATTAGCTTTGTTCATATTGTCATCGTGTGAATACCGAAGGTATGTCTCAATGTATAAGCTTTGCTTCCATCGATCTGACCTTGTTGAGAATCACGATAATGCGCATCCACAAATAGGACTACAATATTGGTCACTTTCTAGTGCACTGGAGAAGGGTGCTATACTTTCCTCAATCAGTCGCGAGAGTCACGCTATAAAATGTTGAAAAAGTTTAGCTTTCTTCCTTTCCTACCCTTCCTTACCCCATTTCATAGGAACATTATGGCAAGCCATCCTCCTAGCGCGTTTCATACACAAAGCAAGGTCAACTAACATAGCTTCTAGGCCAACACAGGATTAAGAATTGCATCCATTGACGAATACAGAAAAGCGCTTTCGCAAACTG
Organism: Mucor lusitanicus; assembly: GCA_010203745.1. Taxonomy (NCBI): domain Eukaryota; kingdom Fungi; phylum Mucoromycota; class Mucoromycetes; order Mucorales; family Mucoraceae; genus Mucor; species Mucor lusitanicus. The sequence continues at coordinate 4,310,396 of JAAECE010000002.1, read as the reverse complement.
ACGCCATTTTAGAGCAAAATATCTACACAGATGCATTATCAGAATACTTGAAGCTTGGAGGAGCACCTATGGACGCAGTGAATCTCTTGTCTGAATCCTACATTGGTATTCCCTCCATGTGCAATGCGACAGCTAAATCAGTGGATTCCATTGGACTCAACAGTGATCACATTTTACGAAAGGCGATTCGACATCAATTGAGGAATCGATTTGATCCTCAACGCTGTGATGAGTTTTTCATGCAATTGAACGACCAAATGGCTCCAGAATGGCTTGATGTAATTCTGCAGGACATACATTGGAGACAAACCTTTTACGAGCTGCTGGAAAAGCATCCCAGTTGCGTGTTTCTCAATTTCGCCGTCTTGGTAATGTTTTAGTGCAGCATGCGTTTAAAGGGGAGTCTTCTAATCAAATGTCTTTTTGGTTACAGCGTATCGCTGAGGCAGGCCATGACAAAGAAATCGCCAAATTGAGAACAGCATCCACCTATGTCAAAGTGTACAATCTAATCCTCAACGATGCCTTATCAGATCTGACGACCAAAGACAATGTCGAGTTTGACGACGACTTACCCAGCCTTGTTGTAAGTCAAATCACTTGAGAATGGATACGTTTGTTTCTAACACTTGTATGTAGAGAGTTTGCTGTGAACGAGAAGACACATATTTGTACGCCCAAATCTTACTTCGACGTCTCGCAGATGAATATGGCGCCACGCCTTTCAGTCGTCTTCGCAGAGAACTAGAGTTGGCTGCTAAAAAGAAGGGGAACATGGCTATTGTTGATGTCATTCACACACATATTTCAGATGCACCCGTGGAATTATCGAAAACAATCAAATCCATCATGAATTCGTCCAACATTACACCCGGTGATCTCGTTGCAGTAAGTGTGTGTGTGCTGAACCAGCTTGGCCGAGGTCTTTATTCACCCTCCTGACTTTTGACAGCTGAAACGATTCTATGCCTCTGAACAACCACCAGCGGCTCGTCATTTATGCGATTACGATTTGATGATTAAGATGCTGGCAGCCTTATATGTGCCTCATCATGGTGCATTACTGCGACAGGATTTGGTGGAGGATGTGACCTTTTTGATTGCTTATGCCACTACCATGAACGACACAAAACCACGATCTGAGCAAGAGGGCGACATCCAGAAAGTGCAGTTTGTATTGAGGGATTTGTACACATCGCTGGTCAACAAGACAGAGGTGGGCAGTATCACTGGCGCCATGAAGTACATTATCAGCGCTGTTCGATTCCCCATTGGATCCATGGGTGTGTTGATGTGGATAGAGTACATGGCAATGCACACTGCTTACTTTGAGACATACTTTCGTACAAAGGAGACTCCTGTTTTATTGCTGATATTGGATGAGATTGCTAGCAGACACCAATTGCAGCAGCCCATCGTGTTTAGTCTGATTCAGCGATGCATCAAGCACAAAACAGACGTGTTTGCACCGGAAATCCAGGTAAGTTGCGTGTGTTTGGATGACAGAGGATGTACGTGCTCACGTCGGTTGTTTAGCTTGCATTGCAACGTACTTGGGTGGATCGCATGCTCTACTTGGTTCAGCTGAACTATACAATCCCAGTATTGAAGTACTTTGGAGGCCCTGGCCGTGAACTGGATGACAGTCTGATTGTTCACTTTGTCAAGAAGCTGTTAAGAATGGCACAAGCACCTTACAGCTTCCTGTTCATTCGCCACATGATTGCCATTGTGGAGCCTCTTGTGGAGAATCTGGCACTGATCAAGGACGTCCAGCAACTGGTGATCAACTTTTTCGGTAAGGCCGCTGTCTCTTTGATCCGATATAAGCACTTGCTAACCAAAGTTCGTCTTGTATAGAACAAGCATTAGATGAGGAGCATTTGACCGAAGCAGAACAGCATAAAATCAAGCAAATTATCAAACAATGTAAATAAAAATAATGGCATGACACTCCTGCTTTCATTTGACAACAACGAAGCATATGTGCTACAATTTCTTTTTATTACTACTACTACTACTACTATTACTACTCATTGTTCAACCTGTTTACGCATCGCTTTCAAGAAATCCGTTACACTGTCCTCTGTCACCTTAGCAGGACCTTGTTCAGCGGGTATCTGTTGCTCAGGCTTCAATTGATGGTGTTTCTTGGCTTTCAATGCTGCTTTTCTCGCCCGAATCTTTTCTGCATTCTGTGCCAACATTTGCTTTCGTTTGGAGGAGGCGCTTGCCTGTGAGCTTCGTGCATTCTCTGTCTCTGCTCTCAAGCGATTCAGCTTGGCCATTTGCGCCTGTCTCTCTTGCTCGTCTTTGGAGAACTGATAGAAACCCACGCCTTTGGTTCGGATCTCTCTGTCTGCTTCAAAGTGGTTCATATTGGATCGATCTGCTGCCTTGTAACGTTGTTGTGCGACGAGATAAGCCTTTTTCTCTTCTTCCTCAGAGTCGTAGTCAGAGTCGTCAGAGCGATGGCGTTGTTCAGTGGATGGTAATTCACTACGGCGAATGATACGGGTACGGCCAAATTCATCTTCAAACTCTACCCAGGGATCATCCTCGTCGTCGTCGTCGTCATGTCGCTTTCTCTTCTTTTGTGCTGCTGCTGCTGCTGCTGCCTCTTTCTGTCTCTCCAGATCACGCTCTTGAAAGTACTTTCTGTCGAAATCCACCAAAGGCTTCTTTTCCTCGTCTTGTTCTTCATCATACGCATCCAAGGCTTCTCCGGAACGCATGGCCTCGTACAATCTCGCCTTCTTTTCCAGCTGCTCTCTGCTTCGCTGCAGCACATCGCTCTGCACGTCTTCCAACCGTGCCACCTTGTCTCGCTGATTTCGTTCATGGATGCCCTTGTTTTGTCTTGTCCACACCGTCTGCTTCTTTTCGGGTCTTTTGGCAGTGGATTGCTTCCCTAAACTGGCTCTTGATTTTTCAAATTGTTCAACATGTTGTGCTAATTCCGCTTTCAAATCAATTGCAGTTGTAGCGCTTACATTGTTTATGATATTTTTCTCTTTATTCATTGTTTTATATGAGAAGATGATGTATATAATTAAGAGGAACAGGGGGGGGGGGGGGAGCGTTTTGATACAAAGGAAGAAAAAGATAAAAAGGAAGTAATAAAAAAAAGAGCAAGTTGGGTGTATAAATGGGAGGGGAAAACTTTTTTTTTCTGTGTATGAGAATAGGTGTTTAGCGGCGACGACGTTCATTTCGCTCATAGGGTTTCTTGTCTCGGCGGTGATGATCGTCGTTGCTGCGATGAGAGGAAGACGAGCTTCTGCGGCGACGGTTGTTGCTACTGCTGGTGTCATGGCTGTCGTGATGGCGGTTATTGGTATTGCCGCTGCTGCTGCTGCTGCTGGTATTGCTGTAATGGTGGCTATGGCTGCTGCGACGAGCACTGCTAGAAGAGGAGGCTTCTTTGGAAGAGGAGGATCCATGATGTCGATGGTGATCACTGCTGTTATTGTTGCTTCTGCCACGGCTGCTGCTACCGGTGCTGGCATGGTGATGATCGTCCTTTTCCTTGCTTTTAGCCTCCACAATCTTGTCATAGACTGCAATGATGTCCTTGTAAGTAACGTTGTGTCCTGGCCAGTACTTGAGTGTAAACAGCCACAGATCTCGCTTCAAGTTGGAATCGCTGCGTCTACTGTTGGAGACCTCTCTATCAATGTGCTTTCCAATGCGATACAGGCAATCCTTGATAATGGCAGCCTTTTCATGGCCTTCTGCTTTCGCTGAATCGTCGCGCAATCTGTTCAAGAGGTATTTGACGGGTCGCATGGTCGAGTAGGCAGTATCCTCGTCGTAGCTTTCGTACGTTCGCTCCGGGACCTTGTTCTCCTTTTCAGCTCGCTTGACAGAGGGACGAGGTGTGGTGTCATCGGCACGATAGGACCGCTTTCTGCTACCACTCTCTGAGGGCTTGCTAGGCAAAGTAGCACTAGAAGTCGTAGGTGAGGAGGAGGATTTGGCGGCATGATGGCTGTGATTGTCTTGCTCCAACTTGAGCTTGCTGCTGTTGTTGTTGCTGTGATGGTGATGATGATGCTCAGCCTTGGCCTTTTGCTCGTGCTTGTATCGTTCTTGCAACTGCTGCTCCTCTTGCTGCTCTTCCTTGTGGCGTTGGTGCTTCTCTGCCTCCTTTCTTTGCTGCTGCTTGAAGCGAGGGCCCTTCTTGGTGGAAGCACCGGACGATGCTGATTTGCCGTTGGTGCTGCTGCTGCTTGCCTTGACCTCCATGCTCTTCTTGTCTTCCTCGGCCAGGATTTTCAGCATTTGGTCTGCTCTGCGCACGAGATGGATGGCCTTGGGCGACTTCTTTTCTTCCTCCTTGCCAGCGCCTAAAAAGAACTTGCCAGAGAGCTCGAGGGGAGCGTCTTGTTCAATCAGCGGCCATGAGCCAAAGCCGTGTTGGTGGACACCGACCAGCAGCATCGAGTCTTCTTTGGTGCCCCACTCACAAGACCAAGCCTGCACATGTTTAGCGACGGGAGGAACACGGAAGTTGTAGATATTGGGCACTGCTTTCAGACGGCGTGCGAGCACCTTCATGTCGTGATGTCGTTGCAGGATCTGGCCCGCATTCACCATCTGAATGTCTCGCCACGTAAACAAGATGGCCTTTTGCTTGGTGTGTCGCAGGTCTCGCAGCAGCATGTCGTCTGTCACTGGCACGCCCTTGGCAATCGTGTTGTTTGCCTCGGCCTGTTCGCGCACCTTGTCCTTGCAAACAGATATCAGCTCTTGGTATAGTTCTAGCACGCTGTCTCTATCTTTTTGCTCTAAATCAAAGTCTGCCACTGCCTCTGTGTATCTGGCTTCCAGATCACCGTACTTGAGAACGGCCCGCATGATGGCACGACGATCGCGGTCCACAAACTCGTCCGACTTGCTGTTGCTCTTTTGCTTCTTTCTAGAGTTGGTGCCGTTGGAAGTAGCGCGTCGTCGCTTCTTGGAGCTGCCGTCCTCTTCGTCTTCCTCCTCCTCGACGTTCTCGGTATATTGGACACGGCCCTTCTTGGCAGCACGATCGTACAGAGCAGCTTGGTCCTCCAGTTTCTTTTCCTCTTCAATCTTGGCACGCTCGGATTCAGGGATAATGTCGTCCCAGCTCAGGTCTTCTGCGGTGCCTCCATAGTCTGTAATCTTGAATTGCGCCAGAAAGTCTTCCGATCCCAGTGCACTGGCTTCCTCGTTCAAGGTCTCCGTCTGTTCAGCACGCGACAAGATGTCATCCAAATCAATGTCCTGGATGTTTTGCGCATTGTCCAGCGTTTCAAACATGTTCTTGGCGCCGAATTTGAGCACGGCAGACATCTCAGCGCGGTCAAAGGGGATCTCGCGGTTCTTGCCAGAGGACGTCGTCAGTGTTTGGCCCTGGATGATGGCTTTGCCAGACGTGTCCATTTGCTTGATGATGCAGTACTCGAGAATCATCTTTTGTTTGGCGCGTTCAATGATGTCTTCCTCCATGGTGCCCTTGGTAACAAAGCGATAGACATTGACCTGCTTGGTTTGGCCAATGCGATGTGCACGAGACATGGCTTGCAAGTCGTTTTGAGGGTTCCAGTCAGAGTCAAAGATGATTACAGTGTCAGCAGTGACCAAGTTGATGCCCATACCACCCGCACGCGTAGATAGCAGAAAGGCGAAATCAGGGCTTCCAGGTGAATTGTAGTGTTCAATTGCCTTGTTGCGGTCTTCAGGCTTCATGGAACCGTCTAGTCGTTGAAAAGGGTGTCCGCGCAATGTCATGTAATCCGACAGAATATCTAGCATCATGACCAACTGAGAAAAGATCAGCACGCGGTGGCCGTTGCTCTTTAGGCGAGTCAGCAGTTTGTCCAGCAGCACCATCTTGCCACTGTTTTCAATCAGGCCCTTGAGCTGTGTAATGCGACTTTCAGAAGGCTCCTCGACATCGGGAAACAAGAAGGGATGGTTACTGGCCTTTTTGAGTTCAATGGCAATGTTGAGCCACTGCTTCTTGTTGTCAGAGTTGGAGGTGAGCAGTTCAAAGTTTTTGGCCAGAATGTGCTTGTAGAACGTCCTTTGCAGCTCGCTCATTTCCACACGCAGGATGAGCTCAGACTTGTTGGGTAGTGATTTCTCGACGGCCTTTTTCAATCGACGCAGCATGAGGCTCTTGAGGCTTTGGTGCAGTGCCTTGATCTTGTCTTCTTGGTCCTTGTCCTCCACATCCAGATCAAAATAGTAAGCGCTGAGGTCCATGTGGGGCATGAGGAAGCGCACCAAGGCTAGCAGCTCCTTGATGTTGTTTTGCAGCGGTGTACCTGTGATCAGTAAGCGGTTGGTGGTCTGGAAGCTGGACAGAGCGTCGTACAGTTGCGACTCTGAGTTCTTGAGACGGTGTGCTTCGTCTACAGCCAGGTATTGCCAGCGAATACCGCCCATAAAGTCCTTGTCCTTGAGCACGATTTCGTAGGTCGTAATGAGCACGTTGAATTTGAGACGCTTTGTGCCAGCTAGGTAGAATTCGTTGTCGCGGATGGTGGCACGAGCAGCACGGTTGCCTAGGTAACAAATGACGTTCATTTGAGGGGCCCACTGCTTGAATTCTTGCATCCAGTTGTCAGAGGTCGACAGGGGCACCACAATGAGGAACGGGCCGTATAGTTGGCAGGTGTTGTAGAGCACGTTGAGGAAACTGATGGTCTGCACCGTCTTGCCGAGACCCATTTCATCTGCCAAAATGCCATTCTCGTTGCGAGACCACAGCCAGGACATCCAATTCACGCCGTGCAGTTGATATTCACGTAGCTCGCCGCCAGTAATGTAAGAAGGCTGTGATTTGAAGGCTGCGAATTCGGGGCGCTTGTTGTGAGGATACGTCTTGGATCGGTGAGGGATATGCACACTCTGCTCACGGTTTAAAAAGTCGTCGATTTCAGCCTGGTAGTCGGACGAGATCAAATCGGCCTCTTCCCAGGTACACTCATCGTAGTGAAGTCGCTTCCATTTGACCAGGTATTCAATGTTGGGTGGCGATCCACGGGCTGCAATGATACGCTCCACGGTCTGCCAGTCCTGGATCTCGTCTCGTCGTCGAGAAATGTTGATGTCCTTTTGTTCAATTTCCTCCTTGGTGGTTTCACTGTTGGCTCTGAAGCTTTGTTCTGCATAAATGTTGTTTCGCACGTAGTTTTCCAGTTTTCGGAATCCTCGAAATGACTTGAGATAGTCAAACTTGTCCCACGTGTCGTGCAAATGCGACCATGACTTCCACTTGATGAGGTATTCCAAGTTGGTTTCGGGTTCATCTGGCCCTGATTCTATGAAAAACTGAATTAGCAAAAATAGTCCCCCCCTCTCAGTAGCACAGGGTATATTTACCATAACCTTCTCGTCTGCGATGGTCCAGCACAGCTTCAATCACTTCGCCTTCTTCCTCTTCTACGGCAGCAGGGGTATATGACTCTGTGATCTCTTCATCGGAAATACCCCAAAGCTCAGCATTGTCTTCATTGTAGTTGGTTACTTTTCTGCTTCTGGTAGAGTGTCTGGCATAGTCGCTGGGTGAAATGGCACCTGTTGTGCACGTCTTGTTAGCTGCTTTCGTTGTGTGTGTGTCAAACATGGCATCAACTTACGAGATCGGCTATTGTTGCTTCTCGAATTCTTGCTGCTGGTATTTCTGCGCTTCAATCTCGTTGTTCGCTTCTTGGGTGCCGCTCCCCAATTGTCATCAGAACTCATGTCTTGCTCTTCATCCTCGTCATCATCATCATTGTTATCTACAAGGTCGTCTTCATCGTCGGTATCATACATGACTGTATCTCGCATGTCAGTATCCAGATGGCCATGTCTCTCTGTTTCATACTCGCTTGCTACTACTACTACCTTTCTTTTTTAATTGCTGGCGATTGGAGGATCTCTTCTTTCTGCCTGTGGATACAGATGCTCCGTAATCGTCATCTGAGCTGCTGTCTTGGGCTTCTTCGTCTGTTGTGTATGTCATTTCTTCGGATTCCTCTTCATTCTGCAGAAACACATGTCAATCAGGTTGCGCCATCACAGCAGGAGCTCTACAGATACTCACACTCTCCTTCTCTTTTCGTCGATTGGAGCGACGTAGGCAGTAAAGATCTGGATCATAGTAGTTGTGCTGTGGTTGCTGGCGATGCTTTTGAGGCTGCTGCACCTCTTCCTCTTCGTCGTCGTCCTCCTCTGCAGAGTGGATGGGAGACAATGAGCCTTGAGGAGAGAGGATGATTTCGTCGTCAGTCTCTGATTGCAATGGATGCGAGGGCGGTGATGGCGACGGCAAGATGCCCGTGGAGCTCGCCACGGACGATGACTGTGAGGAGGGCGATGAAGGAGCAGAATCAAGGTGGTTTGCGTCCTGCTCTGACTCGGAATCAGTGAATATGTTGTTGCTGTTCCTACGGTAGCTCATTCTGACTTTGTTGACCTATCGTGGGCGCATGGTTGAATACAGACACGCGTAAGAAAAGCGACTCTCCATGATTATATTTACCAAGGATTTAAAGTTGATGCTCTTTAAGCGTAACAATTCGAAGCCTATTTGATGTATTTAAAAAGCAGAATTTATTCTCTCTTTTGTAACAAAGGCAGTAAGAGTGGTGTGTGTGTGTGCGTATGTGTGGGATATAATGCTTGGATTATATCTCTGTGTGTATATGCAATATATGTATATGTGTTGATTAGTTTTAATAGAAAAAAGGAAAAAGAAGGGAAACCCTTTTTTTTTTAAAAAAATCTTTTTGATATTTTTTTTTGGCCAGTGGCCGATGGGGAGGGGTGTTATTATGAACGAGAGCGAGAGCGAGAGAGAGCAAGAAAGAGAGGCAGCTTGCGGGATGAAACTCAGAACTTGATCCTCATCCTGAAGGATCGCCACATTATCCATGGCACTGCAGTGACAATGAGCATGTAGACAGCATTAATGAAACAGGACTGGAGATCATTTGCGTACAAGGTTCTGATGCTCAAATTGACCGTGCCTGTCAATATGTTAGCCTATGTTTATATTACGTAAGTAGAGAGATCTTATAGTGACGAAAAGGATGCATGCTTCCCTACCAGCAGAAAGGTAAACAGGCCATTGATGTTGACTGCATCCAGCATGGGAGGACCTCTGCTTCCGCCTCTGATGTGGGACTTGGACTCGACTAGCACCAAGCAAGAGAGCAGTGTCAAATTGAAGGCAATTACCCAAAAGATGTATGGAAGGTTTGCCTACATGAACAGCAGTGAGTAGAAGGCTCAGGGCCAGATATAAGCCATCCATACCATGCGTCTCGAGACATAGTACTCGGGAAACACACTGATCCACAGGCCAAATCCACTCCACATGAGCGCACTGAATACAAACAAATGAACCACCAGCTGCTTGATCTGCTTTTGCTGTGTGATGCCGAATAGTTTGGAGATCCTTGTGGTGGATAGATCCTCCTGGAATACGGTACTTCCGCACTCAAGGCCAAACATAAAGATGGACAGATAGCCAGCAAAGCTGCAGATGCCTTCCTTGTTTGCACTTATCATGTCCACACGAGGCGCCTCTAATATCCAATCCTGTAGCCCTTGACACAGTGCTACTTGATATCCAACGGCAATCACAGTGGCTAGCACCGAGAAGGAAGCAAATCGTCTCAAAAAGCTCAATGTCGTGACAAAAGGTGGCAAAAATCCAAGCGTAAAGAAGAAATTCCAATGAAGCCCATATTCCGAGTTGTGTTCTTGATAATTGACACTCTTTGTCAGAAAGAAACGAGCAAACCCCAATACAAGAATAGGAAATGCAGATCGAATCGATGCAATGAAGCTCTTGATAAAGGATCGATTCTGTTGCTGTGGATAAATGTATGCTCTTGATGCAACAACGCCTGATGAAAACACAAAAGAGCCTACACCCACATCCATCTAGTATATGAAATCAGCAAAAGTGACTCTGTTGAATGTATATCAAGTTACCAGCGAAGTTCCAAATGTCTCCACCTTGGCAAATCGACGAGGAAAGAATTGAAAATCAACTGCCAAAATAGCAATGCATGTCAAGATCATAGTTCCAGCTCGGTACACAGTCAAGTAGGATTTATGTTGCGTCTGCTGGGTCTCTTTGTTGGCTGCGTCTGCTGGTGCTGGTGCTGGTTTCCTTGACGACAAGATGAATAACGCTATGGTTGCCATGCCAATGGTGACATATGCTGCATAGTCTGAGGCTATTGTCAAACAAGCCAGTACGGGTAATACATAAATGAGAAATTCCGGCACAAAGGTGTCCTGGCGAATGATGTCTGCTTGAACGAGTGATGTCCACAGCATATGAGCACTCTGTAGGGCGTGAGTGTCAGTATTTGCTATATGGACCCTGGCGAGCGATTTGATTTACCACAAGTGAGGCACACACTAGATTAATCTCATGGATACTTCCGCCCGTGCAGTTGGCTACGTGTGCTTCTTTTGCCAGTTTGTAGTCTTCTTCGCTCATGTCCATTGTAAAGTGTGCGCGTGAATGGATGGCAAAAAGAGAAGAAATGAAGATGGTGTTCCTCCATTTTCATGTTAATTAACACAGTGAATGGAACTCAGTTGTTTCTCTAGATGAATCTGCTCTCGACAGGAATCCAAGCATTTCTACAACGAGTACTAGTTATGATTCTTACCTAATGAATCTTTTAACGCTGCTGCAGATACTTTGCGTATTGATGTTGCGTACATCATTGTTCAATGCACTTTAAGCGTTAGTATTCTCGCCTGCCTGCTTTGTTGAGGCTTTATATGGAAGACATGGATTAAGAAGAGGAATAGAGTCTCAAAATAGATCTTCAATCCATGGCGGTTGTTCATCAAACACCTCTTTATTAGCCAGCATTGAACCTCCCAGTGCGTCGGTATAGTCGAATGGTGTTGTCTTTGATCAATATCTACCGTAAAAAATCAAATCACCTATAGACAATGTGGCACTTCCTAGCCTCTAAAGTGATCATTACGCTTAGTGGAACTCTCAGATCATCGTTGCAAGCGCCAGAAGTGCCCAATGGCAAATAAACAGTCTTCAGGGAGGAATCTCTTCGAGGATGAAATCCACCCAACCTGGATGCGCCTTGTTTATCCCACATGAGACTTTATGAAGCTCCTCCATTACCGCCGTATTGTATTTTAGATTTATAACATCTATCTATACTCAATATTGACTCGTACGATTAGATATTCAGAAGAAAAATGTACAAACGAACTGGATAGAATATTAAAGACATCACCAAAAGTAGCTGTTCTCTTAAAGGGCATTCAAACACTCAACAAAAACGCCTTGTCTCGAGGCATTACATGTAGACCTTGTATGGGTACCAACCAAGAGGTAAAGCGAGTTGCACACATGCGATGGCAGTCGATATTAAGCAGATGCGCTGTATAGTCTCGCATGGGATACTACGACAGCCGGTACAAAAGGTAGGTGTACTAGTGTTCCATAGGAAAAAAGTTGTCTGGCATATAAAGACTTTCATGATAGAGTTGTGCTATGCTGTGATTACATCAGATCCAGAGACGATTTGGAGGATACACTGGTACATGAACTAACGCATGCATTTGACTCTCTGCGGAAGGGCAAATTCAAGAGCATTTGTCATCTTGTAGCATGTGGTGAAATTAGAGCCAGTGCATTAGGTACACTACTAGATTCCACTATTACACCAATATGATGCGAATGACCTGCTAATCATTTGCCGCAATACTACGTAGGGCAGTGCGCTGACATTACCCCCGAGAAGAAAAAGAACCAGTGCATTTGGAACGATGCTGTCAGATCTACCGAGATCCATTGTGGATTGGAAAGAGCTGAAAAGACTGTGCGCGAGGTGTTTGATAACTGTGTGCACGATGCGACACCTTTTCAATAAAGGTTACACTTGACCTATCAAGCTTGTTTATTTATAAGTGCATCCCCTTAATTTCTATAAATTGCCTTTTTTTTTCGGTGTTTGTTCTTTTTCTTTCTTCTTTCTCTCTCTCTCCTATATTCCTTCAAACCAGCATCCACATGAGTGAAAGACAATCCAAGTCAGTGCAAGATAGACACGAGCGTATGCTGAATGAGATTGTCAAGCAGCCTGGCAACGAGCACTGTGCTGATTGCGGGTCTAAAAGTAAGTTGTCCGTGGAGTGAAACGAGACGGTTAGGAGGGGGGACTCACAGCCTCATCCACGTAGATCCTCGGTGGGCTTCCTATTCTCTCGGTGTGTTTTTGTGTATTCGCTGTGCTGGCATTCACCGCAAAATGGGAACACACATTTCCAAGGTGAAATCCATCACCATGGACCAATGGACAAGTGAGCAAATTGAGGTCAGTAGTGCGAAATGAAGCTATGCACACGGCCAGTGTGAGTTGACTAGAGAAAACCTGTTAGATGATGCGCACATCAGGAGGAAATATCGCAGTGAACAGTAAGGTCAACCCCAACCCTGGTAACAATCCACGCCCATTAGCTCAGGATGATGAACAGTAAGATGATAAAAATAGCTTTTTTTTGGGTCAGTCGATATTCATATTTCATGCCTAGTGCTATGGAGAGATACATCAGAGCAAAATGGGAGAAACGTGCTTTCTTGGCCGAGAATAGTAGAATGGTATGTAGGTTAATGCGATGGTCAAGTCGTGTTTCTTACATTTTGTTTTCAGGCACCTTTACCCAAGACACCAGCTGTTGCCAGACTGCAAGCACTCCCCAAGAGATCCTCTTCAGTGCCTATCCTTGCTACCTCTACAAGCAACAATACCAACGATGCCCTGGCTCTGAACCAACTGCGTGAGATGGGGTTCAGGGATGAAGTCAAGAACAAGCAAATCTTGTTGCAAACCCAAGGCAGTATTGAAGCTGCTATTGAAATACTATCAAGATCGGCAGTGTCGTCCTCATCCACAGCATCATCGTCACCAGCAATGGCTCAACAACAACAACCATTCATGACAAACGAGCAAAAAGTGGAGCAATTGATAAAACTGGGGTTCACGGATAGAAACAGTAATATGGACGCTCTTCGTCGTTCAGGTGGTAATATGGACATTGCAATGACTATTTTGAATGAAACAAAAAACATCTTGCAACAACAACAAGGATTTGCTGGCCAAACCCAACATCAACATCAAGAGCCTTTTAGATCAAACTCTGTGCCAGTACTAGGCAACCAATTGCTGATAGATGTGGATACTACTACGACTACGACTACCAGTGCTCTGGGCAATCCGTTCGCAATGCAGCAACAGCCACAGCAACCGCTTCAAATCCAATATACAATGCAACAACCACAAGTACAGCAACAGCAGCCCTTCATGTACCAACAGCCACAACCACAGCCAGCAATGCAAAACAATGTGTTTAGTAACCCTTTTGGACTAACAACGACACCTCCATCGACTACCATTACTACGAATGCCACTATTACGCCTAATTGTAAGTCCATCAGTGTAACATTAACTCTTGTTTGCCTAACTCAATCGAATCATAGTAGCCTTTCATCAAGCCAACATGGTGCAACAACCAATGCAACAAGCTAATGTGTCTAATCCATTCTCTCAAATGACGCCAATGACTAGTTCGCCTTATACTATCAACAATAATACCTCTTACTTTATGCCAGCATCTACTACTACTACTCTTCAGCCTCAGCAGCAGCAGCAGCAGTCATTCTTCAACCAACAGCAACCTCAGCAGCAGTTATTTATGCCGCAACAACAGCCTCCTCAGCAGCAATTCCAATACCAACAACAGCAGCAGCCAATGAACCCTTGGTCATCGTCTACTGCTACACCAAACACTCTGTTTTAGATTATCGTGAGGAAATAAAACAAATAGTTGGATTGGAGAGGAACACAAACTCGTGCTTTGGGATGAGGAGGAGGAGGGATCAGTTTTTCCGAATGGCATTGGCATGAATAGCATGTGTATGAAGAGTAAAATGGAAATTGTTGAACAGATAGAGTGGGGTCATCATTTGGAGGATTTATAACACTAATTTACTGTATAAAACCTTCAATATCTTACTAATGTTGGTCGATTATTGAGCGCCTTCATTCTTGGAGCAAGGGCCGTTTTGTACATCTCGAGGTACAGAGATTTGTTTACAGCATGGCCGCCAAGAACCATTAATGCAATTTTGACAATGAGCATTTTCCCCTTGCTTAGGCCTAGCGTCTTGAATGCCCGCGTGTTCCTCTTTGAGCCTGGTTTTGTGAAATCGAATTTGGTCAACAGTTCTCTCTTGCCGAAGGTTCTGGCTCCCATCTTTCATTCATATATCGCCCGCCGAGCAGTTGTAGACACTTAGTAGCGGTTTTCAATGCTTGCAATTCTGTTGTGGCCAAATGCTACATATTGAGCAAAACGATGTCGTTGTGAGTCTTTTCTAACAAGGAGCAGCGAAAGAAAGAAGCAATTAATCTTTTTTTATGATGAATGAGCCTTTCTCCCCGCTTGGGGTGGTTTTCTTACATACGCTGCGCTTCGGTGGAAGCCAACCTATGTGGAGGCGGCTCGCGCTACCACCAGTATTACGAAATATACAACGGCCTAGATTCTGGAGGCTGTTTTATGAAATGTTGTGTTGAAATGTTGCAAAACATGATTAAAAAAGTTGCGGCCGCTTATATTTTAGTGATGAAACTGACTTAAATGCATCATTAGATACGAAGATACCCGGAAAACCCCAAGAGAGAGTATTTGGGCTAAGCGAAAGCCCTGATAATTTCATGATCTCCATCAGATTATAGCTTCTCAATGGCCATTGTCAGCGCGCTGAAATTTTTCAACTCCCGCTAGTTCCATTCTGCTCAAGATTGGCCAGATTTCGTTTTTTCGCAACCCAATTTAGCTGTTTCGTGATACTTGACTATGTAAAATGTCAAGATCGCCACACACTTCCAAATACATCTTGAGAGTACTTTTGAAGGCGCATCCAACGGTACCAAGAAAAATAGGTGTTGCAAATAGATTCATTGAGCAATACCTGAAAAAAGGAACTGAGGTTTTTGGCCAGAATGTCGAGATTTTACATATGAAGGTCTCACAAAAATGATTCCAAGGGTTGCTTTGGACCAAAAGGAACATTTTGATCTAATATCATTTCGGACCTTTGTAAAATGATACAGCCTTTATGATTTAGCGATTCTAATTTCGTGTATGTAGTCCACGCAGTCACGAATGATCGCGCCATAATAAAGGACCTGCCCTTAATCTCTCATCTAATATACATCCAATATTTATATTATCTACTATGGAAGAGAGTGCGTACCACGGATCCAATCAACATTGCATTTGGAATTGAAACTGACACAAAGCTCATAGTTAATACTTGCCCAGCTTGCGGTTCTGAAACCCACCTTAGACGAACGCACCGTGATTGCCCTATGAACCCGGCTAATACCAACAGCAACAGCAATGAGAATGCGAACGTTGTCGAAGAGAGTACGTTTTGCATAACGGAATGTTTAACTTTGAAAGTTTTAAACGAAAAGAAAATAAAAAAAAACTTATACAATTACATTATCGAAATTAGTTGTAGTAAGATGCGCATCCTGTGGAAGAGAGGGGCATTTAAGAAGTAGCCACAGAGATTGCCCACTCAATATGCGCAACATTGCTGCAGCCACGCCTACCGCAGAGCCTGCTCAGCCTGTCGCAGAGCCTGTTCAGCCTGTCGCAGAGCTTATTCAGCCTGCTGTCGTATGCCGTCATTGTGGAAGAGAAGGCCATTCCCGTAGAAATCATCGAGATTGTTTGAGAAACCCTGCCAATTTGGACGACCCCCGGATTGCCCGTAATCCTAATTTGGCTGAGGTACCAAGACAGTCCATTGGTGCCATGGATGCATTGTGCCGGTCGTGTGGAGCATCCATGTGGATTGGCGAGAGAAAGAGCAGCTCAAGGATAACGAATCCAGAGTTTCAAATGTGTTGTGCAGCAGGTGCAGCTCTGCTTGCTCCTATGAGACCTCTCTCACCTGTTATTACTGACCTCTTGACAAGAAACGATGCAATCGCCAAAGAGTTCAAGGCCAATATCAGGTCGTATAATTCAGCATTGAGCTTCACCTCTATGAATGCTGATCTGGACAGACGATATGCCAATGAGGAGCATGGTGCCTATGCATTCCGCATTCACGGTAGTGTACACCACTTTATAAGCCCTGAGCTGATTCCGGATCCAAACAATGTCATTCAACAACCACGATTCGCTCAAATTTATATTTTTGACTCTGCAAACGAGCTTCAGAACAGAATGGATGTGGCAGGCAATCCAAATGTGCGCCCAGAAACCATGCGTTTGCTTCAAGAAATGATGCATGAGGACAACCCCTTTGTACTTCGCTTCAAGATGATGGAAGAGCTCAGTTCCGAGCAACCAAATGGCATCCCAGACATCAGAATGATCTTTCGTGCAGATGGTCAAGATTCCCGTCGTTATAATGCTCCTACTGTCGACGAAATTGGTGTGCTTATTGTAGGTGGCGAAGATGAAAGTAGCATTGTTCCGTGCAACAGGGATATTGTTCTTCGTTTGAGAGCAGCTGGACCAGGCGATGGACTGCAACAAATTAACGAGCTTAACCAGCACTACGATCCCCTTCAATACGTGCTGATGTTTCCTCTTGGTGGCTCCGAATGGAATATTGCAACTGTCAGCTCTGGTGGTTTTGCACAAGGAAGCAAGGTGACAATCATGCAATACTACAGCTCTCGCTTGATGATCAGAGCGAATGACAGAGTTAACGCAGGTGGTGATATTGAAAGAAACATGCAGGTGTCAATCCATTCCTTTAAAAAGCTGTTTCATCAGTATATTGTCGACCAGTACGCCAAGATGGAGCAACAAAGGCTAAACTTTATTCGATTTAACCAGGAGACCTTGCGTGCTGAGCTCTACAGTGGGCTCACTGATGTACTTCGTCTCGATGACACTGATATGAGTGAGATTGGTCAAAAGGTCATTCTTCCTTCGACATTTGTCGGTGGCCCTAGATTTATGGCGCAACTCTATCAGGATGCAATGAATTTGGTTCGTCGGTTTGGCAAGCCTGACCTATTCATCACGTTTACCTGCAATCCTGCTTGGCCCGAAATCGCTGCTGAACTGTTGGTTCACCAAAAACCTGCCGATAGGCCTGATCTCTGTGCACGTGTATTCCACCAAAAGCTACAAGCCCTGTTGGATGACATTGCCAAGAATTCTGTTTTGGGTAAAGTAGTGGCCTACTGCTATACCATTGAATTCCAGAAACGTGGTTTGCCCCACTGTCATATGCTATTTATTCTGGACGAAGACGATAAGCCAACCACTGTCGCTGCTGTCAACAACATTGTCTCCGCTGAAATTCCGGATCCGGCTACTCATCCACTAGCCCATGCAACCGTGACCACAAGCATGATCCATGGTCCATGTGGCCCTATGAATTCCGAGGCAAGGTGTATGAGGAATAATGTCTGCACCAAAAAATACCCTTTTGCGCTCAGTGAGGAAACCACTCTTGGTGATGCTGATGGTGACAGCATCACGTATCGTAGACGTGTCATTACCAACAGAACTGTCTTGCGTGATAGTGGCAGGATGACAGTCGACAATCGCTGGGTTGTTCCTCACAACCTATTTCTTGCTGCCAAGTATAATGCTCACATCAACGTTGAAATCTGTACGCAATTCAATTATGTCAAGTATGTCTACAAGTACATTTATAAGGGCCATGATCGCGCTCAAATGCATGTGGGTGATGGCAATGGGCAACAACAGCAAGATGAAATCAAGAATTTTTTGGATGCGCGCTACGTCTCTGCTGCCGAAGCATGCTGGCGTTTGTTTGCTTTTCCCATGCACAAGGAGTTCCCTGCCTGCCGACGTCTGGATGTTCATTTGCCTGGTGATCGCATGGTTTACTTTAGCGAAGATGACAACCCCCAAGATGTCCTTTCCCGCAATGTACCCGAGAGTACTCTCACTGCCTGGCTCAACTACAACCTCAATCATCCTAATGATGAAGAAGCCCGCGAGATGTTGTATGTTAATTTTGTTGAAAGATTTACATATCATATTAAAGCGCGCCCCAGGTACTGGGCTGCAAGACGGTCAGGCTTCGGCAAGATCATCGGCCGTATGTACACAGTGTCGCCAAAAGACATTGAGAAGTTTCACTTGAGGATACTTTTGATGCATGTGCCTGGTGCCACCTCTTTCGAGGACATCAGAACTTTTGAGGGCGAGGTCTTTCCGACCTTCCAAGCCGCTGCCCGTGCAAGAGGCCTTTTGCAGGATGATACCGAATGGTCTGCTGCTATGACCGAAGCTGCCGTATTTCAACCAGCAAGTTCTCTTAGGAAGCTTTTCTGTATCCTGATTGCGTTCAGTAACGTATCTGATCCGTTTCAGTTGTGGCTGGATCATAGAGACAACATGGCTGAAGATTATCTGTACAGATATCAACACTCGCCAAGACAAGCAGCAGCACCTTTGACCACGATTTCTGAAGAAATGTACGGACATTGTCTTCTTGACTTGAACGATACTTTAGTTGATCATCGATACGATCTTCGTACCATGGAGGGATTCGTTACAGTTTTCCCAACAAGTGACACGCGTGCCGGTAATGTCAATGCCAGGGATTCCAACACCTTCCAGCGCATGCACGATCAGCTGTATGCTGATGCTGTAGATGCCGAAGATCCTGACCTCTTGCCGTTTAATGAGAGTCAAGCAGTTGTGTACAGCACCATCCGTGATGCTGCCCTGGATGAAAATCCTATTCTTGGCCCAAGGATCTACTTCGTGGATGGCCCTGGTGGTACTGGCAAGACGTTTGTCTTCAACGCTCTGTTGGATCGTGTTCGTGTAGACGGTGAAGTGGCCATTGCTGTTGCGTCAAGTGGTACAGCTGCTTTGCTGCTGAAAGGTGGCCGAACTGCCCACTTTATGTTCAAGATTCCTCTGGAAGTCCACACCAGCACAATGTGCAAAATGACCCCAAGATCCGAAGTTGCTGCCTTCATTAAAAGAGCAAAGCTCATTGTCTGGGACGAATGTTCTATGGTGAGCAAAAACTTAATCGAGGCTGTCAACAGATCTTTCCAAGACATCATGGGTAATGTGGATCCCTTTGGTGGTTGTCTCATGGTCTTTGGTGGCGATTTCCGTCAAGTACTGCCCATCATTCGTGGTGCAAGCAGGCAAATGATTGTAAGTCAATGCTTAAACAGGGCCAGCTTTTGGCATCAAGTCGTCCAATTGAGACTGACTGTCAACATGCGTGTCCACCAAGCCCTTGAATCTAATGACGCAAATCTTGCTTCGTCACTGCAACGATTTGCTAACTATCTTCTCCAAGTTGGTCAAGGTGCTATTCCCACTGCCGTGCTGCCTCCCCACAACATGCCTTCAAGCCTGATCCAAATACCTCCAGAAATGCTTCTTCCAGGTGACAACCTGTTGAATTTGCTGCGAAGCGTGTACTTCGATATTCTGAGCAGGGCTACTGAGCCGGATTACTTCGTGGATAGGTGTATCCTGACGCCCAAAAACAAAGATGTCAACATCATCAATGAAAAAATGCTGGACGCTGTTTCTGGAGCAAAAGTCACCTACACTAGCCATAACCGTACCTGTGATGATGAAAGTGCCGTTGTCATGCCTGTTGAAATTCTCAACTTGATTGAGGGTGGTTCGTTGCCTCCACATCAGCTTGATTTGAAGGTCGGGTCTCCCATCATGGTGCTTCGCAACATTGATCCTGCTGCTGGCCTTTGCAATGGCACTAGATTAGTTGTAACCTCTCTTGGCACCAGCATCATTGAAGCTGTCATTTCTACTGGGCCAAAAAAAGGCGACATTGTTTTGATTCCTAGAATCAAATTCATCATTCTTGCCACCGAAGGCATGTGTCCTGTTGACTTCCAGCGAACACAGTTCCCTGTTCGCCTATCATTTGCAATGACCATCAACAAGGCTCAAGGCCAAACTCTGGGCTCCGTCGGTCTGTACCTGCCATGCCATGCATTTGGTCATGGTCAGTTGTATGTAGCTTTGTCTCGAGTAAGAACGCCTGCCTCATTGAAGCTGATGATCTCATCTGACATCTCCAAAGTCGAAGATCGTGATGGGAAATACACCAACAACATTGTCTTTAGAGAAGTTTTCCTTCAAAACCAATAAAAAATTCATTTTTGTAACAAACGTGGATCCAGCACCTTGATCTGAAACGATTGATTAGCACTGTATCATTTGGAGGATAAGCAAGGGGGGTCTGGGGTCTCCCCCAGTGAGAGGGGGGGGGGGGTGCAGGGGGGGATACCTCCCCCCTTGACTCTGATATAACCATTCCTTACTATAAGACTCTACATATCGTCAAACAAATGAGTAGAATCTGATTTTATTTCGTCTGATCCAGCATTATTTATGTGGGAAAGCCCGCTGCAGGCGCGAGCTGCGCACCCCCATTAGATCGAAGGTAGAAAAAAATCACCGTAGCGAAGCGAAGGTAGACTTTTTTTCACCGTAGATCGGGGGTGTGGATAGCAGCTCGTACCATAATAAAAGTCCTGAACTATTGCTTTTAGCGACCTCTGATCAGCTTTGAGCAACCTCCATCCGAACCGAACATTTTTGAGCAGCGACGGAGATGGATGCGCTCCATATGCGCCATAGTGATTGTAAGGTGTAGGCATCCCAATCATGATTTGCAACACCACAACACAGCAACTGTTGATTAGCCCCCCACCCCCCACCCCATGTAGGTTGGTTTCTACCGAAGCGCAGCGTAGGTCAAGAAACCACCCGAAGTGGGGTAAAGCTCACGCCAGAGTGATTGTAAGGTGTGGGCATCCAATTTTCTAATCATGATTTGCAACATCTCAACACAGCATCTTTTGATAAACCCCCAAAAGGCCCGCGGCAGCGCGAGCCACCTGCACGTAGGTTGGTTTCTACCGAAGCGCAGCGTAGGTCAAGAAACCACCCGAAGTGGGGAAGGCTCGTGCGCCATAGTGATTGTAAGGTGTAGGCATCATAATCATGATTTGCAAGACCATAACACAGCAATTGTTGATAAACCCCCCACCCCACGTAGGTTGGTTTCTACCGAAGCGCAGCGTAGGTCAAGAAACCATCCGAAGTGGGGTAAAGCTCACGCCAGAGTGATTGTAAGGTGTGGGCATCCGACTTTCTAATCATGATTTGCAACATCTCTACACAGCATCTTTTGATAAACCCCCCCCCCCCCCCCCCCAAAAGGCCCGCGGCAGCGCGAGCCGCCTGCACGTAGGTTGGTTTCTACCGAAGCGCAGCGTAGGTCAAGAAACCACCCGAAGTGGGGAAGGCTCGTGTGCCTTAGTAAAAGTGTCCATTTTCGAAGTGAAAAACGCGATCGTTTGTTTTTTGATAAAAACCATGAGGGGTACCTCATGCTTTTTGATGGAATTTTGATGGTCCCAAAAAAGTGGAGCAAAGGTGTCAGAAAGATACTGCAAGTCGAGAGCAATCGTTTGGTACCACTCTGGCGGCTTAGAACGGCCTGTAGAAGGTGGTATGGGCAGCTAAATGCCATCAAATGTTGGTGTATTTTGGTCTATTACTGGCCTGATGGCCACAACTTTGGCGCAATGAGCAGTTTAAGTGTGCTGTATTCATTGATCTGGATGCTATGTGTCTTGCAAAGTTGGATTTGTGCTCCGTGGTTTGGTTTCAAGACGAATTTGCACTGCTTGTAGAGCTCAAATTTGCCGTTGGAGCGTTAAGCAGGCTGGGCACGCAAGTAGTGGGTTTGGCGGCTGTTTTTCTGCTCAAACAGAGTGATCACCTCAACAAGGTTACGCTACAGCCACTCAATCTCCATGACAATGAGCTGGCTTATCGGCAGCTCTGTGCAACATGTATCATTTGGAGTCTGTTTCTCCAGCCATCCATTGAGGTGAATCAAATCCAGGGACTCTACTAATCATGGCTGTGCCGCATTTACCTGTTTAGCCAGAACATGTATTTAAAATAAAGTGGCAATGTATGACAATCTCCATTATCTAGATTAAGACATGCTCATGCAAGCATGCGACACTATTAGGTGCAAATTAACGCTCTTTTTACAAATGCGCACACACATAAATAAGTTGGCCCAAATCAGGTAAGAACAAGGCAAGCTGAAGGTGTACAAGCTTTTTTACAAAACGTTAATGGTGAATATGGATGTCCTTGATTTCTTTTTTTCCCCTTTTCTCTCTCTCTTTCTTTTCTACACTTTTTTCTTACTTACCCCTTCTTTTTTGGAAACGCACGTTTTTCTTGCCTTTTATAAAGTAACACATGTCCAATCCCATAGCAGATACAGCAGAGTATTTTGCTCATTGGAGACACACCGCAATAGATGTGGATGACCCAGATAACCACCACAGACCAGGATCCACTGCTGCCAACATGACACCGCGCAGTGTGGCAGGCATCCATGGCCATCACTCGGTTGGCACAGGCGAATCAGTGCGTCCTGACAGTACCATGTCAGAAGCTCGTTCGCAATGGCAGCGTGTGCTGAACCGGATTTCGTTCCTGAATCCTCTAGACGCCAGCACATCCACCTCAGCAGCAGCAGCAGCAGCAGATGAACAGCCACTTTCTGATGACGAATCCATCAATATGGATCGAGACACGTTTGAGCTGATGCGAAGTGCAGCGCGTGAAAACCGTCAGCGATCTCGCCACCATAGCCTGAATGTGTCTACATCAGCCACAGGCGCTGTTCGTGGTCGTGATGACGAGCCGACTGCCATTGAAGAACTGGACCATGATCAAGAGGAGAAGCTGCCCTCTGCATACGAGCTGGAAAATGACCAGGTGTACCCCTTAAGCGACGAAAACAACATGGATGAAGAAAGCAACTACTTTACACATCCCTTTCAGACAGACACCTCGCTAGACAGCAGCAATGATCAGACTATACAGCAACCACCGCCTGTGCTTAAATCTGCGCCGACAACGAGAACAGGCAGACGATTGGACTCTGAAAACAGCAGCACGCCGACTTCTACCACACAGGCAGGCGAAGGGTATGATGACAACCGCATCATCAAGGACAAGTGGGATCGAACACTGGACAAGCTGAAGCTGATTGCCAACCTGCAATCCCCTTTGCCACCGCCACCCTCGCCTGCGCAAACGCATGTCATGCTGGGGCCTTCGCACACCTTGGCCACGTACTATCCGCCTGCTTTTGATCCAATCTTTGCTGCGTTTGCCAAAGACGAATATGGGAGAAATCTGGTAGGTAACACAATCGTACCACCTTCTCTGCTGTGTATAATAGAATAATGCTAATTTTAATCCCTTGTGTTTCATCATGGAATACGATAGCCGCCCATCTTGCTGCAGTGTATTTATGTGAGTGTCCATCATAGGATGTGATGATGCGCTGACGACTGATGATACATACATAGCTGAATGTGACAGATTCCGAGTATCTGTATGGTACAGGCCAATGGGTATTCCGTATTGAATTGCAGTATGGCGATGTCAAGTGGGTGATTCGTCGAGGCATTGCTGATTTTGTGGCTCTGCACATCAAGCTCAAGGTCAAATCCAACCTGTACGATTATGTGCCTGATCCACCCGTTTTTCCGAACCAACTGGCCAATCTGCTGGACACAGCCAAGTCAACCATAGGCATGTACTATCGCGGTGATGAGCCTGAGCCTCCTTCTACGCCATCCGCCAATCAGCACCATGACGACGGGTCCAGCATCAAGAGCAAAGTGGCGCTCAACCGTCGCATGGCCCTGACCCAGTACCTGAGAGCCTTGCTGTTGCGTGCGCATGTCACTGTCAGCTACGACATTTGCGAGTTTCTGGAGCTATCGGCCATCAGTATTGTACAGGACATGGGCTGGAAAGGCAAAGAAGGCTATTTGCGCAACCGCATCAACTATGTCTCGCCTCGCTGCTGTCAGATTTGGAAGACCCATCGTTGGAGCACAGAGTGGATCATACTCAGAGACTCGTAAAGTGTGCACACTCTATGCGCTGCAAATACACACACACACCTATATTCACATGCTTTCTCATAGTTACATGGCATTCTGTACCGACACAGCTTCATCCACACCCACAGACGTCTTGCTGTTTGACAATGGGCTTAAAATCGACATTCAGGAACCCAGAGTGTATCTAGGCAGCTACCACATCTCTATCAGCAACGAGTCTCGCAAGATTGAAATCAAGGGCACCAAGCGCGAGGTGGATCAGTGGCTGGAAAGCATGGAGAAGGTGCGAAACGAGAGTCCCTGGGTGCAGAATCATCGCTTTGGTTCATTTGCTCCTGTGCGTGCCAATGCCAAGGTGAAGTGGTTTGTGGATACAGAGAGTAAGTGGTGTTTGTTTGTTGTCACAGGAAACGGGCGTTGATTTGTTTGTTTGCTTGTTTGTACAGATCATTTCAATGCTGTCGCAGAGGCTATTCTGTCTGCAAAGGTAGAAATCTACATAGCGGATTGGTGGCTGACACCCGAGCTGGTAAGAAAGAAGACTGTAGCAGCGTGATTGTGCGTCGAGTGCTAACAGGCATATATACATGCAGTACCTGAGAAGACCGCCAGAAGAAAACGAAGACTTTAGGCTGGATCGGTTATTGCACCGCAAGGCAGTGGAGGGCGTCAAGATTTACATTGTCGTCTACAAGGAAATGTCGCTTGCACTCACCATCGACTCTGTGCACACCAAACAGTGGCTACAGAATCTGCATCCCAACATCATTGTACAACGCCATCCAGACCACACATTCTCAAATGACAATACAGTGCTGTTTTGGTCCCATCATGAGGTAATGTGCTCTTTAGTATGGCCTTATGTGGCAGGTACTCACCTTGTTGCTGCTATAGAAAATTGTGGTGGTCGATAACCGCTTGGCCTTCATCGGCGGCCTTGATTTGTGCTTTGGTAGATACGATACACACAACCACTCGCTCTCTGACTATCCCGCAGAGGGACATGATCGCGAAGTGTTTCCCGGCCAAGATTATTCCAACCCTCGCGTCAAGGATTTCAAGGATGGTAAAGTCTTTTTGTTTTTTTGGTTTTGGACGCATGAATAACACCATGGATTAGTGGCTCAATTCGACAAGACGCTTGTAGACAGAAAGACAACACCCCGTATGCCATGGCATGATGTGACACTGGGTGTGGTGGGGCCCATTGCCAGAGACATTGCGCGTCATTTCATCCAAAGATGGAATTTCCTGAAATCCACCAAAAGCATGCACCGTCGCAACTTGCCGTTTTTGATGCCCAAAGGCGAATATGTAGCTGCTCGCGATGAAAGCAACTTTACGGGCACATGTCGTGTGCAGCTACTGAGAAGCTCGTCTCGCTGGAGCTCTGATGTGGAGCGTGAGCATTCCATCTACAATGCCTACATGGAATGCATTGCGCACTCAAAGCACTACATTTACATTGAAAACCAATTCTTTATCAGCACCACGCAAGACGACAAGCTGCTGCGTAACAAGATTGCGCAAGCCCTGGTGGAGAGAATCAGAAGAGCACATGACAAGGGCGAAAAGTTTAGAGTCTATGTGGTGATACCACTTGTGCCTGCATTTGAAGGTGATTTAGCGTCCAGTGAAGCATCCTCTGCCAGGTAGGAACTTGTGTGCTGTAGACTTGAGTATGGCTTGTTACTGACATCTTTTTCTGCCATATAGAACTGTCATGCACTTCCAATATGTCACCATCTCGCGCGGTGGAAGCTCTATTGTAGAGAAGCTCAAGGAGTACGGCATTGATGCGGACCAGTACATTTCATGGTTCAGTCTTCGAAACTATGGCAAAATCAAGACCACCACTACTAGTAATACTACGCCACCATCAACGCAACCGCCCAACAACGACAGCGGATCTGTGTTTGGCGATGAAGCAGCTGTCAAGGATCCCTTTGATGATGCCTCCACACACCAGCACCTTCATCCTCACTTGCATTTGCACAAACTACATACAAACGAATCCACCACTTCCACCGCTACCGCGAGCAGTGCCGTGGGTGGACAATCAACCTTGAATCCAGTGGACACGAGCAACAGCAGTCGACGTGGATCTTCCACCAGCAACAGCAGCAACACCAACCCTGCCGTCGATGATGACAGATATGACTATGTCAGCGAGTTGCTGTACATTCATGATAAACTCATGATTGTCGATGATCGCATTGTCCTGATGGGATCAGCCAATATCAACGACCGCTCTCAGCTGGGAAACCGTGATTCAGAGGTTGCTATGCTGGTGGAGGATACGGAGATGGTGCCTTCCTTTATGAATGGCAAGGAGGTAAGCATTCCTTCTTTTGAGCGATACAATGCAGTGGTATTTACACATACAATAGTACAAGGCAGCTAAATTTGCACATACACTGCGCATGCAACTGTGGAAAGAGCATCTCGGTCTGCTTAACTTTGAGAAATGGTCTCAGTTACTACAAGACGAAGACGAAAAGCAAGTGGAGACACTCGATATACCACAGTCCACCAATACCACCAACACACACGCCTACCCCAGCTTGGCAAGGTCTCACAACAATGCACACGACATACGAACCATTGAAGCAGACGAGCCCGTCAAGATGCTGGACAGAGCAAGTCGAACATTTAGCTTTTACGACACATTCAAGACACATCACCATGCCAAACGCCATGACGCCGCTGCCCTGGATCCCTTATCAGACCACACCTACAACAATATTTGGCTCAAACGAGCCACCACCAACACACACATTTACAGACAGCTGTTTCGATGTGTCCCGGATGACACAGTCCATACTTATGAACAGCATCGGAAATTTATGCCTGATCCGCTCAAGGTCAAGACAGGCCATGTTGCCGACCCCAATTTAGCAGAACAAGAGATTTGCGAGCAGCTGGATCAAATCCGTGGCCATTTGGTCTTGTTTCCAAAAGACTATCTCAAGGATGAAAACTTGCTGCAAGGCACTATTATCGATACAATGACCCCATTGATTATCTTTACTTAGTAGCAGTATTAGTGTTATTGTACAAGTCAGTTGCTGTCAACCCCTTTAAGCTAAATCCATGAACATCGTTTTTGCCTTCCATCTGTTGTATCGCAATGGCATTTTGTTTCATTATATCTCTTGCTGCATCTACTTTTTCATCCAACAGCTTCTGATCTATATATATATTATACATATCAATAAACCCCCCCATCTTTCTATTATCCCTCATTCAGCAAACTGTACCTTTCTCGATCAAGGCTTTGGTATTTTCTGTGGGTAACTTGATAAACATGTCCCCAAAGAAGGTCCATGTCTTTTTGTCTACAAAATTGCATGAATATGGCTGTCTCTCTCTAGCTGATCAAGTATACTGGAAACGCACCTTTTGTCTTTTTCAGGCTGGATAGT
The DNA here is from genome assembly GCA_010203745.1 of Mucor lusitanicus. Taxonomy (NCBI): domain Eukaryota; kingdom Fungi; phylum Mucoromycota; class Mucoromycetes; order Mucorales; family Mucoraceae; genus Mucor; species Mucor lusitanicus. The sequence continues at coordinate 4,282,981 of JAAECE010000002.1, read as the reverse complement.
GCTTCTCTGTTAGAGTTTCTCTTTCGATCAAAGTCAATCACCTATTCATTGATTTAGTGAGCAAGTTGGCTAGAAAAAGCATCCAGCGGCATCTACGTTACTGCTTGCTTGTTGATCAGTATTTCCTCTGCCAAATGTTCCTTTGCGGCGAGTGCTGTACAGCTACTGGTTAGTATGTCGCTTGAAGAATGCCTCTAGTATACAGTACTCTGCTCAATTTGGCTTGCTATCGTGTTGGACATGTGTGTTTGTTATGCAAAAAGAAAAAAGAAAAAGCAAAATTCAAATGGGCAAGCCACCAACCCGAATAATAAATTCACAGCGGCCATTAGACATGATGGCTTTCTTCCTTTTTCTTTTCACTCTACGCGACACACACACCCACACATCTATACATTTCTTCATTATGAGTGTATTTCCAAAAGAAACCATCAAAGTAGGCTGTCGATTTGCACTGGCATACGAGCCAAGCACTAACCAATCGAGTAGAATGTTGGAGAGTCGTTAGGCATCACCAACCTCAAGGATGAAGTGGCTACAGCACTAGCACAAGACGTCGAATACAGAGTTCACGAGCTTATCCAGGTATTGCCCATCCCAACGTCTGCTTCTTCAGGGACACTGCCTAATGCAATCCACAGGAAGCATCCAAATTCATGCGACACTCAAAGAGAACCAAGCTGTCTGTCGACGACATCAATGCAGCACTTCGCGTAAAGAATGTGGAGCCCTTGTACGGCTATACATGTGGAGAAGCGCCCAAGTTCAAAAAGACCACAGTCAACAGCAACGACATTTACTTTGATGACGATGAAGAAGTCGATTTCGATTCTGTGCTGAACAAGCCTCTACCCAAGATTCCTTTGGATGTGACATTTACAGCACATTGGCTTGCCATTGAAGGCGTCCAGCCTGCCATTCCACAAAACCCTACGCCCAGTGGTAAGGCTCTGCCTATGGAGAGAGTCGGATAGTGTATTTACCTTGTCCATGTAGATGCCAAAGCAGAATTGCTGTCAAAACGTGCCAAGAGCCATGCTTCTTCCAACGGCATTACCACAGATCAAGTCAATGTGAAACCATTGGTCAAGCATGTGCTTTCCAAGGAACTGCAAATGTACTTTGAGAGAATCACAGAAGCTGTGCTGAGCGAGGACGAACGATTACAATCACAGGCATTCGAGAGCTTGCGATCAGATCCTGGCCTGCACCAACTGCTGCCCTACTTTGTTCAGCACATTCACAAAAAAGTAACACAGAACCACAAGAATCTGGACGTACTGGAAGCCATGTTGTCGATGGCCTATTCATTACTAAACAACAAGCATCTGTTTGTGGAGCCCTATGTAAGTCCATATCAGAGGTGCGTATGGGGGTATCTGTCGATCTAACCAGGGCCTATGCGTCAACGTTAGCTGCATCAATTGGTGCCACCTATTCTCTCTTGTCTGGTAGGTCGAACCATTTGCGAAAACCCACAAACACAAGACCACTGGTCCACACGTCAGCGTGCAGCTACCATGATTGCCACCATCTGTCATCAATACGGCAAAGCCTACCATACACTACAGCCTCGTATCACCAAGACATTGTTGCGTGCATTTTTAGACCCTGCCAGACCACTGACAACACAATATGGCGCCATCATCGGGCTGGATCACATTGGTACAGAGGTCACTCGTGTGTTGATTGCGCCCAATATCAAGTTTTATACAGAGAATTGTCTTGAACTCGGTCTCAACAGTACAAATTCTGTGCGAGTGCAGGAAGCCATGAAATGTAAAGAAGCGCTTGTGGTAAGTTTTGTGTGTGTATATGTATAAGCGGCATGGATACGCATACTCATGTATGTCATGTAGACTGTGTTGGATCATATCGCTGAACACGATGATTTGGCGTTAAAGAAACAGAAATCAGAGCACGACATGGAAGAGGATGATCCAGCACCCACAGAGGAAGAGAAGAACCAGTTGATTGACTTTGTTGGACAAGTGATTGGACAGGCTTATTTGGAAAAAGAGCATAGAAGATCAAGGGTCAAGAGCTTGATTGAGTTGGCTGCTTAACTGTATACTCAAAAGATAATAAACGAAATGCGCTGATCCATACCAACAAGGAGAAAGAGAGAAACGGTTGCAACGGATGAAATGCATGTTTATTATGATGGCTGTGGAATACAAAATGCTTTATGATGAGTTTGCTTGACGGAAAAGACCTGCGAAATAAGAGTTGGCATTTCGCACTATGTTCTCTCGATGTACCCGTGTCTGTTCATCAAGGGCGTGGAATGCTTCTTGTGCTTTCTTGTGAATAAAGTCAATATTCTCTTGCGTATTGATGGTGGACAGATACGAACTGGCAGCATTGAAGGCGCTTTCAGTGTAGAGTTTTGCTTTATCAGCACCCTCCAGAGAGTATTTGCGCACAAGATCAGCGGTCTCCTGGCTGCTAAGAGTAGATAGAAAAGAGCTAGTGGTTTTCATAAAGTTTTCTCTGTGAATACGCGTGTTTTCATCAAGCACTTTGATGGCTTCTTTAGAATGTTTGTTGACAACATCAATAATCTCTTGCTTGTTGATTGACGAAAAATAAGGGGACATATGAGCTTCTGCAGAGTTGATATAAAAGTGTATCTTGTCGCCAGCATCAGGGTGATTAGCTAAATAGTCTTGAGCATATTCAGTAATAGTTTTCTGAGCATCCCATATGTGAGCAGACGAATTAGACACAAAGCCAGTGATTTTAGACGCGTCAACAGAGTATCGCTCCATGGCATACATGACGCTGAAAAACGTAGCTGATTCAAAGGCGATTGCAGCAGGAGACAGTAAAACGCCTGTAAGCCCTATAGCTCCAGCAGACTGCAGAGCAGCAAAGAGACTCCCAGCAGGCACATTTCCTAGCGAAGACATCCACATGGCTGCAAGGCTTCCATAAGCAACACCACCGCCTGTAAAACCAATAGCTGCCAATACACCTGAGATGAGAAGTGGGGGAGCCACAGCGGAAACGCCAGCCAAAAGTACAGTGGGTGGATCAATTAGAATAGGAGGCATGAGAATTCAGTCGAGATAAAATAAGAGACAAGTTACTCTGAGGGCTTTTATAGCAGCAAGGTTGATTTGTTTGACAACAAACAAATTAGTTAATCATAACAAGAGAATTAGCTGATCCTATCATACCAAGAAAATTTTCACGGCTTTGCCTGGCTTTTTTTCACAGTTTTGCCTGGCTTTTTTTCATAGTTTTGCCTGGCTTCTTATTTCACGGCTTTCTCTCGGTGGCACCTTACGAACAATCAAATATTCGTTATCCTAGAGCAGCATTTTGTTGTTCGAAGGTAGCGGACAGATGGGTTGGGGGAATTATAGGATGGAGTCGTCGCCCTAGAATTTCAAAAAATCTTTTTTTTTGGGATTATTAGATAAACTTTCACCTTCTCGTTGGTTAATCCTGTCAGTATCAAATGCATCTTGATGCATTTAAGAAGCTAAGAAAAGTTTTATATGATTTGATAGTTTTGAACTAACGTTACTAGTCATTTCATGATTTCTTTCTTATTCATAATAAACAATCTTTTTATTCGTAATCAAAAAAAAAAAAGGATGAACGTGTTTCTCCTCATCATCACGGGTTAATCTCGTCGTCCAAATTGCCGTGTAATAAAATGTTTTTGACCATTCATTGGCAATAGACGAGAGCACATTATAGAGATTGAGCAAATCAGTGCTTTCAAGATATTGAAAAATAGCGATTGGATACTCATTAGACGTCTGCAGTATCTTTTACTACAAGAAAGATGGATACTGTGGCAAAAACAGCCTACGCGGGAATTGAATTTCAGAGCTCCCACCTACCCTTCAAATTCTCGATTTGGACATCTCAATGGTTTCTTCCACTACCAAACAGACCCCTACCTCAGGCAAAACACCCAAAGCCTCAGGTACCTCGCACCTCGATCCTCATCGCTCTTGGTCTCATGTAGCCTCGGGCACTGTCCTCTCTTGCGTTAACACTCATACCGAGATTGGCACACAAAACACCCCTGCATCCTCTCAGCCAAAGAAAGGTTTAGCTACTCGTTCCTCTACCAAGGACTCGAAGTATGCCAATCGTAACGATGACCTTTTCGCAGATGTAATCACTCCTTACATCATCGGCCGAGAATCCAACAGCACCTTGATCGAGATCACCAACATCCAGGATACTAATGCTTTGAAGGCTTTCCTTTGCTCGTATAACAGGGATGATCAATACCCCTTTTATGGAGCGTTACTCAAGGCTCGCAAGTATCTGCAACGCACGTTCATCGAAACCTGCTGGGACACCAAGTCTGATGTGCACCAGCGACTGATTACCAGTGGTCTTGAAATGAACAAATCCACGACCATCAAAGGTTATCCTAGCCTCCCCACTGATGCCAAAATCCGGCGGGTCCATGTCGACAACCTCCCTCTCAAGGAACCTCGAGTCCTCCGAGACCTCATCAGCAAACGCTTCTCCTCTCTTGGCGAAGTCTTGGACATTGGGTTTCATCTGGATGGCCGTATGTTCTACGGATCTGGTTACGTTGTCCTTAATCTGAACACCTCGCGAAAACTTACGGAGACACTTTCTCGCGAACTTCCTTGGGCCGAGGAAGCAGAAAGTTGCTGCTCAAATGGGATGATATGCCTCAGTACTGTCGTTATTGCCAAAGCCTTGATCACTGCAAGGCTGACTGTGCTGAGTTGCGCAATCTCCAGGTCTGCACTACCTGTAATGAGCAGGGCCACCGTAGCCACCAATGTCCTCGTACCTCCAACACTGTTCCCCAAAAGGTGATCACTGTAGCTGAAATGAAGCCTCGCAAATCTGCCAAGAAGCCTGCTGCTTCCACCCCAGCCAAATCTCCTTTGCCATCCAAGCCTACTCCAGCCACTGGCACCTCTGCTGGCACCTCTGCTGCCCCTACACCATTTGTCTTTGACAAGAGCAGCATCCCTGCTATGCAGCCATTCCGCGGCATCAACCGTGCATCATCTCAACAACCTTCCACATCCTCTGAACAGCGAGGCCTCGACATCGCCTCGCCCATGCAGGAGACTCACTCTGGCAAGCCTAATCGTGTCCGCTCTGACAGTGATCCCACTGCTGAAAGTAGCTCTCCTGAAGCCAAGAGGTTGAAACCTTTGTCTATGGAACTGGTATTGTACCAAAGCGAGCCGGCTGCCTCAGCCCGTCTTGCTGATAGCTCTGGCGCGAGTCGCAAGGCTATCACCGCCCCTCGCTTATAGAGAAGGGTGGCAACACCTCTCTCTCCATCGCCACGCTGAACTGTCGCAGCCTGGCGAAACGTCATAATACCTCCGTTCTCCCTCCCTTCCTCCGTTACCTCCGTCAAACAGGTAACGACATCTTCGTTGTCCAGGAAACCCACCTAGCCAGCGAACGACAACAAGACCAGATCAACATGGTGTTCCAGGCCAAGTCTTCAATTTGGACGCCCCATTGTGGCATTGTGTCTCTCAACCCTGATTTTGTCGTCACCTCGCCTCCGATCCTCCTTGGCCCGGATGGTCGATATATACTTACAACCATCAAACCCAACAGCGATGCGGCTTCGCCCATTGCGTATGTACTTGGTATCTATGCACCTGCCCAGAAGGCCCCTCGAGGCCTTTTCTTTGCCGACCTTGCAGAGAACAGTCAGATTAGAGCCATTTTACATCAACCTGAGGTCCCAGTCTTCATTCTCGGCGACTTCAATTACAACATATCCAGCACTTTGCCCAGCCGCTATGATCCATGCCCTATCGTGCTCAGCTCCTTTGGGATGAATTGAAAGAAGAGGTGGCGCTCTTCACCAAACATTTCCAGTTGGATCGCACATCTTGGCTGCGCAAGGCGATAAAGCAACTACTATCCAAGCGAAATCGGATTCTGCGTGATTACGAAAATACGGCCATTCTATCGACATTGCTTCCTTTTCTTGAGGCACTGCTTCATCAAGTACAAGAGGAGTATGCCCAGATCGAAATGCTCAAGGCTGGTAAATTGTGGCGAGAGAAGGGAGAGCGGTCTTCAGGAATGTTCAAGCGCTTGGCTTCTACTCGGGATGCACAACGTGAGATACCTGCTCTGTACAACTCGCAGGGCACTCTTATCACTACCCATGAGGAGAAAGTCGAAGTGATCCACCAGTTCTACTCGGATCTCTACAGCCCCACACCGCCTGACGACGCTGCCATCCACCAACTACTAGGAATTGATTCCAACCGAGACAATCATTTGCGTATTTCAGAAGACGAGCAGGATGCTTTAGTTGCTCCTTTTGACCTCGATGACATTATCGATGCCAGCAAACGACATCCACCGCAGTCTTCACCTGGAAGCGACCACCTACCTTATGAAATTCTTGGATTCCTCATCAGACACCCTGCGGCCAAAGAGCTAGTGCTGTACATTTACAACCAAGCACTCACTCATGCGATCTTTCCTCACTCTTGGGACAAGAGCATCATGACGCTCCTACCGAAAAAAGGGGATCTGGCTGATATTGGCAACCACAGACCACTACAACTTGTCAATTGCGACAGCAAAATATTCACGCGTCTTCTGAACAGCCGCATCATGTCTGTCGCTGATACCATCATCAACCCACATCAGCAGGGCTTCATGCCTGGTCGCTACATTGCGTCTAACGGACTACTTGCCCACATGGTACTGGAGGATGCAGCCGCCAACCATGCCAATGGCTTTGGTCTTGGGCTTCTGCTTGATCAACAGAAGGCATACGATCGCGTCAATCTAGATTACTTGAAGACGGTGCTCCTTCACAACGGATTCCCCTTGATGCTGGTTCATGCTATATATTCGCTATTTCGCAACAACCACATCGTGCTCAACGTGAATGGACACTTGTCGCCCAACACTGTTCCCAAGCTCCGTGGCCTGAAGCAGGGAGATCCAATCTCTTGCATTCTGTACAACTTTGGTCTGGAACTTCTTCTACGCAGCATTTTGGCAGACGACCGTGTTCAGGGCTATACATTCCATCGTCGTTACCCTACACAGTCTCCACCTACACCTCCCGTCAAGCTGCTCAGCTACGCTGATGACACGCTCTTGTTCCTTCGGGATGCTGCTGATCTGCAACATGTGGCCACGCACTTGCAACACTACAGCCGGGCGTCCAATGCACAAATCAACTTTCACAAGACCCGTGCCATCTTCGCTCTCTGGACACGACGTGGCCAAACATTGGATGGCAGCCTTGGCACATTTTGACATTCAACAAATCTGGACCTCGGAGGACGACGAAGCCATTCTGTACCTCGGATACCCGTTGACACAGAGCCGCCGCCAGAGAGAGGCTTTTGCCAGTCAGTTTCTTGGCCAGTTGCGCCACAGTGTGGATATGCATTCTCGCCGCGGTATCTCTGTGTATGGCCGAGCCACCATTGCCAACTCCTTGTTCCTCTCTCGCTGCTGGTACGTGCGTAGAGTGTTGCCTCTACCTCTGGAATTCCTTGAGAAGATACGCTCAATCATTGCCTCCTTTGTCACACTGCACATCTAACCAGAAAGCTCTGTATTACCGCTGGCTGGATCCCGTCTTGTTTGAGCGACCGGATGCTCCCGTCATTTCGCCCTACATTCGGGTTCATCTGCACAACCACATGAACACACCAATCTTGGATATGGGTTTGCTATTTCCTGCCGCGCGTTCAACTGCCTTGGTGGGCGCTCCCGCCTCGACCACGACCATGATCTTCCGCACCATGGATGTGATCCCGCGCACTTTTCTGCCGGTTGATCGTAACCCAATCGAGTGTCTGCTACTGCCGATCCCTTCCATCATTGCGTCCACCTCTCCTGGCAAGAAGTTGTCTCCCAAGCTTAAGACGGCTACTGTGGGTGAACTTTCGAGTTGCAAGGCAACGGCTTCTTCCTGACGCCTATCCCAGGTGACCGCCTGCCTAGCCACCTCAGGCATATCACACACAGATTCCACTTTGCCGTGACCCGAGATCATTTCCTCCTCCAACCCTTCTTCCGTGCTTGTCTGGACCGTACCTCTCTTAGCCTATATAGCCAAGATGACCGCCCACACATCCAGGCATTGCTCAACTTCGCTTCATTCCGGAAGGGCTTACACATCCAGCACAATGATGAGAACTTTGCCCACCCCAAGGGACGCACAAGGAGCTTCCGGCAAATGGTACTGGCGGCCAGTGCGCGCGTGCTGCCCCGTCCATCGAGCATAGCTGCCTCTTCTTGGAATGCATTTTGGGCCCTTTTCCTCAACTACACCCAACGCAATGTCCTTTACCGCCTCGTCCACCGCAAAATCCCCACCAGGTCCCGCCGCTCACAATTCAACGATGACATTGACCCCCACTGTGCCATTTGCCTCACAGTAGTCAAATCGATGACCCATTTCTTCTTCTACTGCGAGGTCAAACAGCACTTTTGGGATCGGCTCATTCAAGAATACCTGTGGCTGGGTACTTCCGTCGCTCTAGTCCAACAAAGCATCCAGACGCTCAAATTTGATCGAATCCCTGTTCGCCTGGACTCGCCGACCACCTTCGAACCCTTAGTCATCCTCACCGTTGCTAGCTCTTGGGGTTATGATTGTAAATTATAATAAAGACTTTGATTAAGATGATGGGCCTTTGTTACAGAGAAAAGCAAAAGGACTGTAAGAAATAGTTTTTTTATTTCATAAAATTGCTCTCAATTTTATTCTACCATTTAATGATCTGGGAGATACATTGCTGCCGACGCCGAGAAGTTGTAGTTCCACAAATAGAAAATCGCAGAGGTGTATACATTGCAAGTGCTGTAAAGTAATTCCTTATTCGTTGCACTTTCCAGGCCTTCCATATCTACTTCTGAATTTTCGCTTGATATGTCATAAATGTAAGTTCTTCCAGCTCTACGAATCTTGCGTTCTACCACATGTTTTGAAGCATCATTAGTTAGCTGTTACAAACATCAATTTCATTTGTAACATATTTACCGATTCCAAAAGGAATGTAAGCAGCTTTCCACCGGTACCGTAGAGACAAGACGCAACAGGGTAAGGGAAACAGAAAAGAAAGAGGCGCAGAAACAAGAGCTTACATGCTACCAACAAAGGAGTTGCACACCACAGCAGTGTTGGATTCTCAATCTTGAGGAAACAGGGTAAGGGAAACAGAAAAGAAAGAGGCGCAGAAACAAGAGCTTACATGCTACCAACAAAGGAGTTGCACACCACAGCAGTGTTGGATTCTCAATCTTGAGGAAACAGGGTAAAAGAAGCAGAAAAGAAAGAGGCGCAGAAACAAGAGCTTACATGCTACCAACAAAGGAGTTGCACACCACAGCAGTGTTGGATTCTCAATCTTGAGGAAACAGGGTAAGGGAAACAGAAAAGAAAGAGGCGCAGAAACAAGAGCTTACATGCTACCAACAAAGGGGTTGCACACCACAGCAGTGTTGGATTCTCAATCTTGAGGAAACAGGGTAAGGGAAACAGAAAAGAAAGAGGCGCAGAAACAAGAGCTTACATGCTACCAACAAAGGAGTTGCACACCACAGCAGTGTTGGATTCTCAATCTTGAGGAAACAGGGTAAGGGAAACAGAAAAGAAAGAGGCGCAGAAACAAGAGCTTACATGCTACCAACAAAGGAGTTGCACACCACAGCAGTGTTGGATTCTCAATCTTGAGGAAACAGGGTAAAAGAAGCAGAAAAGAAAGAGGCGCAGAAACAAGAGCTTACATGCTACCAACAAAGGGGTTGCACACCACAGCAGTGTTGGATTCTCAATCTTGAGGAAACAGGGTAAAAGAAGCAGAAAAGAAAGAGGCGCAGAAACAAGAGCTTACATGCTACCAACAAAGGAGTTGCACACCACAGCAGTGTTGGATTCTCAATCTTGAGGAAACAGGGTAAGGGAAACAGAAAAGAAAGAGGCGCAGAAACAAGAGCTTACATGCTACCAACAAAGGAGTTGCACACCACAGCAGTGTTGGATTCTCAATCTTGAGGAAACAAGGTAAGGGAAACAGAAAAGAAAGAGGCGCAGAAACAAGAGCTTACATGCTACCAACAAAGGAGTTGCACACCACAGCAGTGTTGGATTCTCAATCTTGAGGAAACAAGGTCATAACAATGGTAAAAGTTCTTTTGTATTAAACAACAAAGATAGTGATGGTAAAAAAAAATAGGAAGATACTGTACTCACGAACTTGATGAGGTCATCGAGAAAAATTTGTGACCGCAGTGATGTGGCGCTTGTGGGAAGTGATAAAGTACCATATCAGCCTGTCTCGTCCCCAACTGTTAAAAACCACATTTCATTCGAAACCATGTCAGATATAGTTACCCGTAAGTAGGTCTTCTTTGCGTGTTGGAACTTTTACTAAAAGCTTCATCTTAATTTAGTAATGGAAACCTATATTGAAAATGAAAGGTATCCGAATTTAGTCAAATTCTGCAATGACTATAAAGATCATGTGAAAGACTATATTTGTCATTTCGAAGATGTGGAGCACGCCAAAAAAAACTTGCAGAACAAAATGAAAATTGCTTTTGTTAATGTACGAGGGAAAAAGAGAAGAGGACCAGGAGTTCAAATCGACCTGAAACCACTACATGCTGAAGCTAGAGCCATGTCCTCTATAACTACCACTGGTTGGAACGCCCTTTCTGCTTCTGTTGTGAAGCTAGGAAATGCCATCATCTCTCAGGTCAGCTCAACTTTGTATGAAATACAAAACAAAATTGCTTGTACTAATAAATCCAATAGGAAAATCAAGGATTTAGCGAAAACAACGTCAGTAATCCAAATCATGGCAAGGGTGTAGCCAGCAGCGACAACAGTGAAAACGAGGGTGTAGCCAGCAGCGACATGAGTGAAAACGAGAGTGTAGCCAGCAGCAACACTAGTGAAGACGAGAGTGTAGCCAGCAGCAACACTAGTGAAGACGAGAGTGTAGCCAGCAGCAACACTAGTGAAGACGAGGGCGAAGCTGACATCGTTTCAAGTGCATACAACCTATTCAAAACATATAAAGATGAAGCAGTGTTGGTTTCAGAAAAAGAAGGTTTTTACATCAATGGAGATTTGCATGAAATCCTGTAGGTTTTTTTCGCCCCATTGCAGTATAAAAATGCATTACTGATTTTGGTTGTATAGCTGTCTATCTGATATATTGCTCCTTAAAGAGGATGACTATAGCGACAAGCAGCTGAAGCATTTTGGAGGCACAACAAATTTGGAAAAAATCAGAAATGCGGTTATTAATCATCACGTCGATTCAAATGTGAAATTTGACACGCACATTTATAACCAAATTTCGGAAATACTACGTGTAAGACTGGCGTAAAAGATGGTTTTTGTGCATCATTTTAATGCTGAAATTGCTTTTTGTCTCCTTTTTAGAACCGTTGCTGTCAAAAAAACTCAAGAATAATGAAAGAGAAGATCAACGATGTAGCCAAAAGTGCGGATGCTGACGACTACAGAATGATCGACATCATTATTAACTGGTGAGATTTCAGCTCAACTCAATAATACCACAGCGCTAACATCATTGGTACAATAGCATCAACAAGATATCAGATTCTACTCGTGTGAACGAAGAAATTGGAGAAGCAGAGCTTCAAGGAAACTACATTGACCCTATCATGTATCCGATGTTTCACAATCCTCAAGCAAATATGCATTTTCGCTGGTACTGTATTGCACCAACAGTCAAAAAAAAACTTTATTTGCTGACCGATAACTTTTGCTGAATCTCTTTATTGCTAAATCAGGCTTAACAGACAGGTTGCAGATACAGTGACAAGAAGACCAGACGGCCATATCTACAAAATGCGTCAAAGAAAAATACATAGTTCTATTGGCTTCGTTGAGGTCAAGCCGAACAAGAGCGAGTGTGCCAAGCGCCATGAGGATATGATCAGGTTGGCCGTCTTCTGCAAGGATGCACTAGAATCACAAAAATCAAACAATATGATTGCAGTGCAGGTTGTTGGTAAGAGTTCATGAGTTGATGAGAAGGGTGTTGAAGCATTTTAACATTTTCTTTCTAGGCTTTTACATTTCATTCTATCTCTTAGCTTCAACAGATGATGATTATTATCTAATGGTAGAACTCTATTCATTTGAAACTGCCAAATACCTGAGCCAACTTCCGCACTTGCTAAGCTCGTTCGACAATTTGAAGCAAATTATGGCTTTTAACAAGAATAATGCAGAGCTTCAAGAAACCACAACAAAGAAAAGAAGCCGTAGCCAGGATACCCCTGACCTCACACGCATTATAAATATCAAGAAACCTAAAAGCGTAGCACCATCTCTATCATTCCACAAGTAAGCTTTTTTTTTCACACATTATAGTTCATTATTGTTTCTACTCGATCATTACTCGTAAACAATACCTTCGATGCACAGTATCATCATTCCACTCTCTATATCATTACATATATATCCTATCAATAAAAGTAAAAGCTTTTATACAAAGATTATTCTGTGCATTGTAAATGTACACGACAGATTACATTTCTCCTTCGAAAGTGCTTCTTGATTCAAAGCCTTTCTTGCAGGAAATAAGCGTTTGCGTTCTATAGGGGTTACCAACTTTCTTGTCCCAGTCCAGGGCTTCAGTACTGTGCTCATCGTATACTCGTCCAAGACCGTCTTCTCTGAAAAATTAACTCTCATTACAGATTTGTATATACAGTGTCAAAGGAAAGTAAAGCATTAAGCGTTTTTGATACCAATAGCAATTATTATGTTCGTTATTTGGGTTGGCAGAAGCGAAAATTGGGTTATTAGAATGCGCGAATTGGGCCATGACAAAAGCGCTAATTGGGATTTTCAAATGCGCGAGCTAATTTTCAAAAGCGAATTGGCGCTGGAGGCACTGTACTTTAGTTGTTGAAACGATTACCCCCACCCAGTTTATCAGCACCGTCAGCTTCATCATCAGGTGTGTATAAACAACTCAGTGCGTCCAGCAAGAGGCTACGAGTACCAGGAATGTTGACGAGCTCGTACTTGTAATCGAAGAAGAGCTTCTCATACCAAGTCAAGAGCATCATGTTTGGCGTTGTTTGTGTTTGGAGCCAGATCAGAGACCGATAATCAGTATGCAACACAAACTCGATACCAAACAGCCACTTGTGATATTTGGTCAACATGTAGACAATAGCTAGCAATTCACGTTTGGTTGTGGAATAGCTATACACGATACCACCATAAGTACCAGACATGGTCAAATACATTCACTGTCCTAAAAAATAGAGTTTTGAGTAGATTGAAGCTTGTTTACAGTATAACATACAAAAGTACAATTTTGCATTATATTGGTATCAAGTCAATCAAAGTCTTCAAATGTCAATCATCTGGCTTCTGAAATAAACATATACCTATGCCAAATTTTGCGAGGAACACGATTGTGTGGTCAGACTTTAGTCATTTGGACGCGTTGCTGTTGATGGATGGACGATTTCCAAAATAATCTAATTTTGAGCACTGGTCTAAACAAGATTCATGAGGAAGGCGGATAATGACAAGTGTCTAGTGTTAACAAATTGACAGGTGGGGTATGATGAATTCGTATTAATAAAGTCGAGTGAAACGATATGAGTAATCAGTTGTCAACTGTATCTAAAAACGAACGCAAAGGACATCTTTATTACAGGGCATCTCTTCATTGAAATAGAGTGGATCCCTGGATAGGACTACTACACTGGAGATGAATATATACGCTAGGTGGAACGCGAGATCAATATGTTCGGGTGTGAATTATGGATGTGATCTAATAATGTATATGAATCACACGAGTTGATGAGCGCAGTGTATACGAAGTTGATAGATCTTGACATCTTGACAGTAACGAGCTTAGAGCATGTTGTTTCGGGTGTTACCAAAGCACAGTCGATCAACATGTAAACAAACATGTCGAGTGGCTAGAGAGAAAGTGATTGAATGTGGTGTGTGTGTGCGTGAGACGCTGGATTTCGTGAGACGCTGGATTCCGTGAGACGCTGGATTCCGTGAGACGTTCGATTCCGTGGGACGCTCGTAGTGCACTGTGGGTGTATGCGCGCTCGTATGCAACAGTGATGAGCGTGATGTATACGCATTGAGTGGATCTTGACAGTAAAGAGTTTAGAGCATGTTGAGTTGGGTGTTACCAGTGCACAGACGACGATCAACATGTAAACAAACAACATGTCGAGTGGCTAGAGCGAAAGTGAATGTAGCTTGCCCAGGCACAGGCTGTGTGTCCATGTGTTTGTGTGTGTGGAGCCAGATGTGCATGTAGTCTTCAGGCGCATGCTGGTGAACGTAGGCTTTGCATACAACAGCTATGCAGTCATTCCGCGGCATCAACCGTGCATCATCTCAACAACCTTCCACATCCTCTGAACAGCGAGGCCTCGACATCGCCTCGCCCATGCAGGAGACTCACTCTGGCAAGCCTAATCGTGTCCGCTCTGACAGTGATCCCACTGCTGAAAGTAGCTCTCCTGAAGCCAAGAGGTTGAAACCTTTGTCTATGGAACTGGTATTGTACCAAAGCGAGCCGGCTGCCTCAGCCCGTCTTGCTGATAGCTCTGGCGCGAGTCGCAAGGCTATCACCGCCCCTCGCTTATAGAGAAGGGTGGCAACACCTCTCTCTCCATCGCCACGCTGAACTGTCGCAGCCTGGCGAAACGTCATAATACCTCCGTTCTCCCTCCCTTCCTCCGTTACCTCCGTCAAACAGGTAACGACATCTTCGTTGTCCAGGAAACCCACCTAGCCAGCGAACGACAACAAGACCAGATCAACATGGTGTTCCAGGCCAAGTCTTCAATTTGGACGCCCCATTGTGGCATTGTGTCTCTCAACCCTGATTTTGTCGTCACCTCGCCTCCGATCCTCCTTGGCCCGGATGGTCGATATATACTTACAACCATCAAACCCAACAGCGATGCGGCTTCGCCCATTGCGTATGTACTTGGTATCTATGCACCTGCCCAGAAGGCCCCTCGAGGCCTTTTCTTTGCCGACCTTGCAGAGAACAGTCAGATTAGAGCCATTTTACATCAACCTGAGGTCCCAGTCTTCATTCTCGGCGACTTCAATTACAACATATCCAGCACTTTGCCCAGCCGCTATGATCCATGCCCTATCGTGCTCAGCTCCTTTGGGATGAATTGAAAGAAGAGGTGGCGCTCTTCACCAAACATTTCCAGTTGGATCGCACATCTTGGCTGCGCAAGGCGATAAAGCAACTACTATCCAAGCGAAATCGGATTCTGCGTGATTACGAAAATACGGCCATTCTATCGACATTGCTTCCTTTTCTTGAGGCACTGCTTCATCAAGTACAAGAGGAGTATGCCCAGATCGAAATGCTCAAGGCTGGTAAATTGTGGCGAGAGAAGGGAGAGCGGTCTTCAGGAATGTTCAAGCGCTTGGCTTCTACTCGGGATGCACAACGTGAGATACCTGCTCTGTACAACTCGCAGGGCACTCTTATCACTACCCATGAGGAGAAAGTCGAAGTGATCCACCAGTTCTACTCGGATCTCTACAGCCCCACACCGCCTGACGACGCTGCCATCCACCAACTACTAGGAATTGATTCCAACCGAGACAATCATTTGCGTATTTCAGAAGACGAGCAGGATGCTTTAGTTGCTCCTTTTGACCTCGATGACATTATCGATGCCAGCAAACGACATCCACCGCAGTCTTCACCTGGAAGCGACCACCTACCTTATGAAATTCTTGGATTCCTCATCAGACACCCTGCGGCCAAAGAGCTAGTGCTGTACATTTACAACCAAGCACTCACTCATGCGATCTTTCCTCACTCTTGGGACAAGAGCATCATGACGCTCCTACCGAAAAAAGGGGATCTGGCTGATATTGGCAACCACAGACCACTACAACTTGTCAATTGCGACAGCAAAATATTCACGCGTCTTCTGAACAGCCGCATCATGTCTGTCGCTGATACCATCATCAACCCACATCAGCAGGGCTTCATGCCTGGTCGCTACATTGCGTCTAACGGACTACTTGCCCACATGGTACTGGAGGATGCAGCCGCCAACCATGCCAATGGCTTTGGTCTTGGGCTTCTGCTTGATCAACAGAAGGCATACGATCGCGTCAATCTAGATTACTTGAAGACGGTGCTCCTTCACAACGGATTCCCCTTGATGCTGGTTCATGCTATATATTCGCTATTTCGCAACAACCACATCGTGCTCAACGTGAATGGACACTTGTCGCCCAACACTGTTCCCAAGCTCCGTGGCCTGAAGCAGGGAGATCCAATCTCTTGCATTCTGTACAACTTTGGTCTGGAACTTCTTCTACGCAGCATTTTGGCAGACGACCGTGTTCAGGGCTATACATTCCATCGTCGTTACCCTACACAGTCTCCACCTACACCTCCCGTCAAGCTGCTCAGCTACGCTGATGACACGCTCTTGTTCCTTCGGGATGCTGCTGATCTGCAACATGTGGCCACGCACTTGCAACACTACAGCCGGGCGTCCAATGCACAAATCAACTTTCACAAGACCCGTGCCATCTTCGCTCTCTGGACACGACGTGGCCAAACATTGGATGGCAGCCTTGGCACATTTTGACATTCAACAAATCTGGACCTCGGAGGACGACGAAGCCATCCTGTACCTCGGATACCCGTTGACACAGAGCCGCCGCCAGAGAGAGGCTTTTGCCAGTCAGTTTCTTGGCCAGTTGCGCCACAGTGTGGATATGCATTCTCGCCGCGGTATCTCTGTGTATGGCCGAGCCACCATTGCCAACTCCTTGTTCCTCTCTCGCTGCTGGTACGTGCGTAGAGTGTTGCCTCTACCTCTGGAATTCCTTGAGAAGATACGCTCAATCATTGCCTCCTTTGTCACACTGCACATCTAACCAGAAAGCTCTGTATTACCGCTGGCTGGATCCCGTCTTGTTTGAGCGACCGGATGCTCCCGTCATTTCGCCCTACATTCGGGTTCATCTGCACAACCACATGAACACACCAATCTTGGATATGGGTTTGCTATTTCCTGCCGCGCGTTCAACTGCCTTGGTGGGCGCTCCCGCCTCGACCACGACCATGATCTTCCGCACCATGGATGTGATCCCGCGCACTTTTCTGCCGGTTGATCGTAACCCAATCGAGTGTCTGCTACTGCCGATCCCTTCCATCATTGCGTCCACCTCTCCTGGCAAGAAGTTGTCTCCCAAGCTTAAGACGGCTACTGTGGGTGAACTTTCGAGTTGCAAGGCAACGGCTTCTTCCTGACGCCTATCCCAGGTGACCGCCTGCCTAGCCACCTCAGGCATATCACACACAGATTCCACTTTGCCGTGACCCGAGATCATTTCCTCCTCCAACCCTTCTTCCGTGCTTGTCTGGACCGTACCTCTCTTAGCCTATATAGCCAAGATGACCGCCCACACATCCAGGCATTGCTCAACTTCGCTTCATTCCGGAAGGGCTTACACATCCAGCACAATGATGAGAACTTTGCCCACCCCAAGGGACGCACAAGGAGCTTCCGGCAAATGGTACTGGCGGCCAGTGCGCGCGTGCTGCCCCGTCCATCGAGCATAGCTGCCTCTTCTTGGAATGCATTTTGGGCCCTTTTCCTCAACTACACCCAACGCAATGTCCTTTACCGCCTCGTCCACCGCAAAATCCCCACCAGGTCCCGCCTCTCACAATTCAACGATGCCATTGACCCCCACTGTGCCATTTGCCTCACAGTAGTCGAATCGACGGCCCATTTCTTCTTCTACTGCGAGGTCAAACAGCACTTTTGGGATCGGCTCATTCAAGAATACCTGTGGCCGGGTACTTCCGTCGCTCTCATCCAACAAAGCATCCAAACGCTCAAATTTGATCGAATCCCTGTTTGCCTGGACTCGCCGACCACCTTCAAACCCTTAGTCATCCTCACCGTTGCCTTGACCGAAGTGTGGAAAGCTCACTAGCGCTTCATATTTGATCAGGTTCCAGTGACCACGGATACGCTTTTTGCGTCCTTCCAACGAGCACTGCGAAAACAGCAAGCCGAAGACGACCTCGCCTCTTCCAACGGCTAACCTCTTTTCTTTCTTTTGTAGGTTCCTCCTTTCTCCTTTCTTTTTATCATTCTCTATAGACGTTTATTTTAATTTTTCTTCTCTTGTGGAGCACCGCTTGCTCTGAAGCTACTATGCTTCGGGGTTACGTGCCACAAATAAAACTCATTTAAAAAAAAAAAAAATTGGACATCTGAAAACCTTCCAAGGCCAATTACACAAAATATTATTATATAAGCAACATGTATTTCTTTAGGTGTATACATGTAGAATTGAACGAGGAATTCAATGGTACCAATTTCAAGGCGATCTTTTTAGTCTGCACAGATTAATTATCAGAAAATGCAAAACACGTTTTTTGGGGAAAAGTCGACAAAACGCATAACAAATTGCTTGGGAGACACTTCCACATACTCCTCTGCTTCTCTGCGGTTGATTTGAGCTTAGGAACACCATAGTAAAAAACCTCGTTTTCGAGGTGAAAACGTTCATTCTTTAAAATCATCAAAATTTCCCTTACAGGTTTTTTTTTTTTTTTTTTTTTTATGTTTTTATTGTTGCTCCGTGTAAATAGGGCCCGAGGGCACTATCAAGAGGCGGGCGCAATTTAGTGTTGTTAAAATAGATGCTATTATAGAAGGCAGGAGGGACTATGACGACGGATGGAGGTTATTACCCTGGATTACAATTGCTTATGGAGTTCATCTTCGTTGTGGATTTGTTGCAGCTCGTCTTTGACTTGATTGACGACGTCGGGCCAGATGAATGGCGCCGAGTGGAAAATCAGGCGAAAGTGGGCCCTCCAGATGTTAGCGAGCGTTACAATGACAACCTTGGGGGCTGTTGTGTAAGCTTTGGACACATACCGGATGTTGGTGAAGTCGAGCGTGGTGCATGCTTGAATAATGTCATCGACAGCCACGGTTGGCCACAGAAATTCAAAGATGATGGCCTTCCAGATCGAGACCTTGTCTGGGCAGAGGAAAAGCAAGTGGGCAGCATTTTCTTCAGTGCCACAGATAGGGCAGGATGGTGTGTCGGTCATGTTGAAGTAGTGGAGCAGCCGTCTGGCCGGGATGGTCTTAGTGATGAATCGATATATGACATTGCGCTGGACAAGTGTCAGTGAGAGCGACCAGAAAAAGGACCAGTTGGACGCGGCGATGGTGGACGTATATGCTGCCGTACATGCTTTGCGAAATGTGCGCGTAGAGACGGGTGGATGCAAGCCAGTTTGGTTTCGAAATTGGAGAGAGTCAACAAATGGCGAAAGGCTGATGTCTGTGGTGCTGTTGGAGTCTTCCTGAGGGGGTTGTTGCAGTCGAGCAAAGAACGGTTGGACCTGGACTTTGCTAGTGGTGATCTGCTTCAGGATTTTGGTTCGAGCACGTCGAATGTCGTATGGGATGGACGCTGCTGTTCGGGCTTCAAGTTGCAATGGTTGATCAGGGTTTGGACGATAGAGATCACCAACTTGCATCTGAGCGGCCTTAATAGGCAGTTTGACATTAGTGGTAGACGGTTGAAGGACAGCTCGGATGGGCAGGATCATAGCAGTTTGGATGTTGAGGTGGACGTTGTCAAAATCACGGTGGATCCTATCCGCGGACTTGTAGAGCATGGTGACAGTGTTGGTACGAAGCTTGGATAGACCAGTGGACCTTGTTGCGGGAAACAGTAGAGGCAATTGCGCATGAGCACTCTGATTCTGTTTGTTCACGAGCATGACTAGCATGCGATCGAGGATGTTGGGCGAGTCAGAGGGTTGCAAAACTGGTTGAAGCCATCTAAAGTATAAGGCGGCCTGTTGCTGGGAAAGATCTAAGACGCCTAATCCCCCCAAGGGTTTTGGCTTGATCCAGGTATCCCAAGGGATGCGTGGAAAAATACCCTTTTGCAGGAATTGGTTACAGACGGACTGAATGTCGCGAAGGCTGCGTTGTGGGAGGGGTGTTACGCGCAGTACATACCAGCATTTGGCCAGTAGGAGGCTGTTGAGGACAGTAGCTTTGCCTACCACGGAGAGATTTCGCTGCAAGAGGAGCTTCACGTAATTCCTGAGGGTGTTCAGAAGAGCACCGAGAAACACTTCACGCTGTTGGTATGACTGTACGAGGGGAAATCCAAGGTAGATGACCGGGTTCGTATCCAGGTTAGAGGTAAACTTGGTAATATTCATGTCAAGCAAGCGTGCGCGCCAGTAGGGCCAAGTGTTCTGTCCAGACAGAGAGACGGCCTCAACCTTATTGTAGTTGATCTTGGCGTTAGTAGCCTTACAATATACGTTGAGGTGGTAGTCCAATCGTTCGAGGTCAGGAAGGTCTTGGATAAAGGCAAGGGCATCATCAGCGTAGCAAAGGATCTTGGTTTGATGGATCTCTGGGTTTTCAACCGTATACAGCGGGTGGTCCGGAGCGTATCGCATTTGGTATCCTTTGTAGAGCGGGTCATTTAGAACTGAGCGCAGAAACGGTTCAATGGCAAGGTTGTATAAGATGGACGAGATAGGATCCCCTTGCTTGAGTCCCCTCAGCTTGGGAATGTCTTCTGTGAAGTAGCCATTGATGTTGATACGGAGAAGGTTCTGTCCCATCATATTCATAAGGCAGCGGATAAGATTTGGAGGGAATCCGTAGCGCTGGAGAGCACTCTGTAAATATGAGAGGTTGACCCGATCATAGGCCTTTTCTTGGTCAAGACTCAGTCCGATGGCTTTGGGCGCTGGAATGGTGGGAGGGCTTTGCTCGTGGGTCAGGTGCATCGCTCGCTCCGCGTCTTCCGTTATGACTTGGCATCGCATGGCATTTTGGGCAATGAAACGTCCTAGCACGAAGCCTGCTTGGGTCTCATTGATAAGCTGGTCAGCTACGGCCATCATGCGTTGATTTAGAATACGAGTCAGAAGCTTGTAGTCCGTGTTGCATAGGGATATCGGTCTATAGTTGGCCATGTCGTTAGGATCATTCTTCTTGTACAGTATGGTCATAAGCGAGATGTTCCAAGACGCAGGAAAGATGCCTTTGGACAGTGCGTCATTATAGACTTGCTCAATAAGCGGTTGTAGAGGAGGATATAGCAGGATTAGGCGTAGGAGTTGGTAGGGAATACCATCACTGCCAGGAGACGAGAAGCGGGGAGATCTTTTACACTCAAAAAGCAAATCATCCATGTCGATGGGAAGTTCCAGGAGTGATTGCTGCTCTTGGTTGAGTTGCATATCAGGAGTGATCTGAGTCAGCAGCAGCCGCTGTGATCTGGCATCAGGCGCTATGGGCGTGTAGAGGTTGGTGTAAAAGCTCCCGGCTATCTCACTCATTGTGTCTTGATCAGAATGTAGTGTCTGCGTAACTGGATGCCTCAGTTGTTTCAGCTGACGCTTATTCTGTCGAGATACAGTGAGTTTTTTCAAGAATCCCGCATTTGTTTCTCCATTTTCTCTCCAATACTTCCCTAGTTTGAGGACTTCTATTTCGGCAATGGATGCTTGTAATTCACCAATGAGTAGGTTGATGGTGTCCAGCCCTTGAAATATTAGTCCCCGGTGTTTCTTCGCTCGCATCCACCGATTTCGCTTTGCTTGTAGCTTCTTCAGTGCTTGTCGTCGCCAGTTCAGTTCAGCCAGTTGGTATTTCCGGACGTACTCTTTAAATTCGCCCTTGATCCAGTCCCAGACTTCTTGAGGAGAGTCATCTGCTTGCCTGATCTCGACCTGAGGTTGCAATCCTTGCAGAAATGTCACCAAATCTCGACGAAACTTATGGTTCTTGGCCAGAAAGGGGTTGCATTTGTACGCTCCCGGTCCCTGACTGGTGTCCTTTTGCAGTTGTAGTGTAATAATGAGCATTTCATGGTCGGTCCAATTCTTGTTGAGGTACTCCTGATTGCAGTCTCGCACATCGACATATGAGGCTGTGTTGCAAAAGATGTAATCCAGGATGTAGTTGTTACGAAGAGGGCCATGAAATGTGGGTTGTTTGTTCTCCCAGAAGCAATCTATGAAATGTTCGTCTAGTAAGGATGTCCATTCAACAGTGGTGGCTTCGACTGAGCCATCTACTCTGCGAGATTCATATTTGTAATTGAAGTCGCCTAGGACGATCATGTTGTTACGGATGGTGGTAATCTTGTGAATGAGGAAGGTGTGCTGCATCAATTCAGTGTAAAATTCCACGTTGTCCTTCTTGCTGTTGGCTTTGCCGTAAATATTGAGAATTGTTGCGATTGAGTTGAAAGAACTTGGCTCTTCTTCCGTCGCATAATGGATGTGTGCTAAGATAAATCTGCCCTCGATGCCAGTGTCGATGGGCGTAATAACGTACTTGTTGCTGAGGGATATGATTCCGCAATGCTGTGTGTATGTGCTAGATTGGCTGGAGAATTGCATATCCAACGATTCTTGTGTCTCTTTTTTGTCAGAATGAGATTCCTGTAAGGCGAGAATGTCAATTTCTGATGTTTTTAAGTATTTTATGAATTTTTTTTCTGCGTTTTTTGTTTTTTTGTGTGTCAAACCACGACAGTTGAGAGTCGCGATTCGTAGTCGATGATTAGGTGCACTAATCATCATATTATTCTAATTGTTTGGCGTTGGACTGAGCAGTGTCTGTGGTTGCCTGCTCGGTGGTGGTGTTGAGATCCACGCTGTCGTCCTGTTGTGGCTGTGTCGATGTGCTATACTTGCTGGCGCGGCTTCCTCTAGGCCGGCGTGCCGTTGAGACGTCGCTCTCGTCCTGTTGTTTGCGTAGCTTCTTGCCCCCATGGGAGTCCGCAGCTTCGGGACGCTCGGTAGTGAGTGGCTCATTCATGGTCTCATCCGGGATGAGCTGTTGAATAATCTCCTCGTTCGTCAATTGAGAGCCGAGATCGGTATCGGCTTCCTTTGTTTGTTGTTGTGCCTGTGCGGTCTGTGCGTGGCTAGTACCTGCATCTGTGGCACCATCGCTGACATGATCGGCATCCTTGGTTGTTGCAGGATCAAGCTCCATAACGTCGTCGTGACCAGCTGGTTTTGACTGGGGGTGATCGAGGGAGCTCTGTTGTTGCTGGTTGGCTGAATCAGTGTCTGTGGTTTCCTGATTCTTGCGGGCTACTGTTCTGGGACCAATTGGGGGGTTTTGATCTTGAAGAACAACGGTAGTAGAAGAAGGGGTCTTACGTTCCTTTTTGGGTAATGTCGCAGGCTTCTTGCTGGGTGTGTCCGCATCGTCCTGGCGAGGGCAGTTGCGGCTCTTGTGGCCATGTTGATTGCAGTTGAAGCATTGCATGTACTTTCGGGCGTCAGGGCAATCGGCCTTACAATGATCTGGTTTTTGACACAGTCTGCAAAAATCAGGCATGTCTTGCCATTTCAGGAGCACCTGACGGTTAACGCCATTTTCCAGTCGAAAGTAGATGATACGATCCAAGGCTTCATAGGCGGGTTCATTGGGCTTGGGAGTGATGTTGAGGGTAGCATATCCCTGTCCTACATAGTCGCCCTGAGTAAAGGAGATGCCATAATCCAGAACCTCTCCAAAATGTGACAGTCTATCCCGAATCAATGTTTTCAACACTGGAACTGGCTCCATGGGCAGCCTGTCGAGGTGGACGTTGACGATGGTGTCGTTGGCTGGTAGTGAGGTGAACCCCTTGACGAAGGTGCCATCCTTCAACTTGAAGCCTTTGAGGATAGCTTGGTGACCTGGACTGTCGTGAATCCAGCATGTCTCCATGATTTCCCGATTCATGTATTTGCGGTTACGAGGTACTCTGCCAATGTAGTCATTGTATCCCTTGTAGAGATGGGCATTCTTGTTGAAGGCCTGCAGAGCATCCCGTAGGAGTTGTTGATTAGGTAGTCCAGTAATGTCGATCAGAACTGAGCTGTCTTCGATGCCTTTGAGGAAGGGACGAACCATCTCGACACTTTCGCTGGTTGCGGTTTCCTCAGTCATTAGGGACTGATTTGATGAATTCTTGTCGGATTGAGGAGTGATAGGTGTCTCTACAATCGTAGGATTGAATGTCATCGTGGTGTGCTTGATGCCTTTCGTTACGTTGACCCAGGATGCGTCAACAACCGTATTCGCAGCTTTGGAGCTGCTACTTTCGGTGGCTGAGCTGGTTTTCTGTTTTTTAGCGGAAAGAGCCATGTCCCTTACAGGAGCAAGGGCAAAATGCTCAAAAATTGTTGATCAAACTTTTCCCCAAAATATCGCTGAAAAGGAATCCGTAACCTAATGTGAGGTCGTAGAACACGATCCCACCTACTCTGGGGTCGAGACCATACTTTGTTGGCAAGCTACAAGCGATTTAAATTGATATTTTGACAGTGGTAAATGCATTTGAAGGCTGCTCACTCAGTAATGCGCTTTTAAATATCTGATCTGATGGCCTGTAGCTGTTTATTTAGTGGTATAGTGTAGCATTGAGCTCTTAATATCCATCGAAAAGGGCATAGGTTTACCATGTAGTTGCGATGTATAATGCAAATTTGTGAATATACTCTTATATTACATGAACCAAATAAAAGAAATACCCCAAGAGGGCTAGTATACATTGTCCTGTATCAAAGTCATTACTAGGGGTGATAAAAGAGCTAGAAAGGAAGGAATTGTTCTACTAATATTACAAGAATCAGACTAAATAGACCAAAAATGCAGAGATACATCTCCATATTTACTATATCACTTTTACAACTATTTTATTATAATATGTTTAGTATCTATATGACAGACAGGAGGGCATATTCATACAATGGACAAGATGGTGATAATAGCTAATGGCTAAAAAAAGTTTGTTTGCATGTAAATACATGGAAAACGAAGGTTTGTTCTTTTTTATTACTATTCTGTGTCTTGTTCGTAAACATGTGCAAACCCCCTTCTGCTAGATTCAGAACAACCAACTACCTTTCTTTTGACACGTAATGAGGTGACAAGCCGATTTGAATATCCCTTTTGCAAGAAGACATGTTTCATCTGTTCAAGTAATCGCTCTCATTTTTATTGACACGCTAGGAATTGCTGCAATTCTTCTGGGGAGAACAAATCTATTAATAAAGAAAGTGGCATTGAAGACACGACTATCGCCACCATTGAAATAAAGGCCACAGAACTCGTCCAAGTGTTTCCTGAATCTGCTGGTAGCCCTCAAAGAAGCTTTGATGAATCGATTTTACGCGCCTCAAAACAATCAGGCAGTTCTACCTGTGGGAGAAACGAAGCCCTGTGGATTGTTCATAGCTTGTAATTAAAGCCATTTGCACTACTAAACGACAATCAAGTGAAAGAAATTGCTCTAGCCCACTGCGACATTCTTATGCCTTTGATCGCCATGAATCAGGACCACAGTTTCCGCGTCAAACATATCACAGCTGGCAAGAAACGTGCATGGGATAACAGCCCTATATCAACAAATGCAAATTCAACAACGAATATTGAAGCAAATCTCAAGTCAATTCAACATTACAGATCTTACGCCGGACAATCATCCAAACGATGCTACAAACAGTTGAACATCAATTCCTGTCAATTATTGAACGAAGACTGGACGTTTTCACCTCAACTACGATTTGCCTGCGCCCAATTGCTTGCCGGTGCAATTATTATGAAAAGAAAAACAACGAGGTTGTACTTGTCAACACCGTGGAGATTTATGGACGCCAGCGTTCCCTTGACGTCCACCGAGAAAACTTCGTGAATAAAAAAGGAAAAATCAGCATCCTAATCTCTACCACCTGTCACCACCAAATATCAATACACTTGGGCAACAATTATGAAAGACAATGAAGGCGCTAAGTTAGTTGTGGGAACCAAGATATTGAACGCATTAATCACATCAAGTCTGCGAATCGACTCTATTCCCTTGTTGATCCAGGGACAACTTGTGTCGTGTTCGCGGCGCATGAATTGCAATGTGAATACTAATCTGGTTCAATCAGGTACAGCTAATGACATTGATGACATCTGTGTTTAAACTAGTTCTCCTGCGTGATCGAAGTAACAAACTCCTCCCTAAAAGGTAAATCAGCCATAATTTCTATCAAGCAGGCACAACTCCAGCCTGTAGAAAGAAATAGCGAAGAAAATATTCAACAAAGGTACGATTGAGCAGCAAACTGATGTGAAATTTACAACAAATTGTGTCTTTCTGGGTGAATCAGCTTTTTACATTAATTTGAAACGAGATATGGCCCGGTCAAAGAAGGGAACTCCCGCAATAGTTACAGTACCTTCAACTAGCTAAAGCGAATACAACATCAATTCTAGGTGCCATATCTGCCACTGGATAGACTAATGTAAGCTTGAGATTTTCAAAACGCATTAAAAAGAGAAAGCTTGGACGGGAAACTGATGGTTATAACGTAGGGACAATGACAGGTGGGGCTTTTTAAAGGTAAATTTGGATGAAATGGACAAGTATCCAGGAATGAAAATGCATTATCTTGCTATGCATAATGCTCCAATCTATAGCTCAATTAATATAGGAAAGTATATTCACTCTTGAGGATATCGCTGCGTTTATCTTACTCTATATTCTTCTGAATTAAATCCAACAATTGAGCAGTTCTGGTCAGTTGTGAAGAGCAAAGTTAAGCGGAATAAGGTTTTTGAAAAGGAATTGCTAATGATAAGAATTGGTGAGGCATGCGATATATATATGAGTGACTTCAAGTTATAAGGTTGAATCCAGCGTAAAATGGCTACCTGGCCATACTTTTTTCTTTTTTCACCACCTATGACGACCATATTATCTGCAGCTGATGCTGCTTGTTCGATTTATGGACTCGAAATCACTTTAGAGAATCAACTTTCAGCACTACAGCAGCTTGGAGATGCTGGTTTGGAACCTGTTACGTTAGTCAATGGCGATCCCACCATTGCGGTCGCTATGTCCACCAAGAAAGTGAATATGGAGCCTTGGAGATACCAGCGTCTCCCGCAAAACACCAAACCAGGAAAATTATGCGATGATAGCAACAGTAGTGAACCCTTCATTGTTTCTATACCACCATCAAAATCAGCCGTTCTTGATCTTGTGGCCAAGATTATGCCTTCTGCACCCATTCCAGGCATAACGGAAGAGTACTTTCTTTCAGAAACTGAAGTTCACGACCTTATTTCAGCCTATATTCCATATGACACTGTAACACCAGATGGCCTTTCCGACTGGATGTCAAAAGATGGCACATGGGGTACAACTATCCGAAAGCAAAAGAATAACAAAAGAAAACGTGGCCGATTGCTCAATGTCGTCAAAGAAGTTTACAGAGGTAATACCCGGAAAGTATCTATTTTTTGTTAAAAATATTCATCGTATTTTGACTAGATTTTACTTGGGAGGATCTGTCAAATATTCAGGAATATAGATTGCTGGTCAAATCATCAATGGCCACCGAATGTACTGTCGGTTACGTTCGAAAATCAAACACCAATGAACCTGACACAACCAAAAAGAAGCTTGTAAATCTCCAAATCTACAAGATGAAGACGAAGCTGCTATGCGAAGATGTATTTGTGTCTTACAACACTTCTGCCAACGATCCAATTGCCGAAAGGGATGCAACAACTCCACCATATGCTTTCGACGATTGCTCTGGTAATACGCAAGACTTCATCACAAAGATCACAAAATCCGCTCGACAAATTCGCCTTGTTGTAATTGACTATGCCGGCTTGTCCACCAATCCTGACGACATCAGGCTATTCATATCTTTGAATAAGTCCATAAGAGAAGTGGTAGTGGATATTGGTCATAAGGTTGAAGTATATTCTCGTTATGACTTACTCAAAAGCATCAAGATCCTCAACAAATTTCGATGTCGAAGAGAATGTGTAAAACGATCGCGATAGTTATTGCAGCAGCAGCACTGTAATTACCACCACATCAACCAGCAAAAAAAAGTCTGATATTACTCTCATGTATATCTGTTCACTCTTATCATCAATACCATTTCATTTACAAGTAGAACATGCAAAAGTCAAAAAAATAAAATAACTAAGCTTAGGTAGCCCGCTTTACGCTGGTAATATAAAGAGAGTGGCGAGGTGACCATTTTGCGCTGGTAGTAATAAAAAGAGTGGCCATTTTACACTGGTATTACGAGAAAGAGTGGCCATTTTGCGCTGGTATTAATAAAAAGAGTGGCCATTTTGCGCTGGTAATATGAAAAGAGTGGCCATTTTACACTGGTATTACGAGAAAGAGTGGCCATTTTGCGCTGGTATTACGAGAAAGAGTGGCCATTTTACACTGGCAATATGAAAAGAGTGGCCATTTTGCGCTGGTAGTAATAGAAAGAGTGGCCATATTACACTGGTAATATGAAAAGAGTGGCCATTTTACACTGGTATTACGAGAAAGAGTGGCCATTTTGCGCTGGTATTACGAGAAAGAGTGGCCATTTTACACTGGCAATATGAAAAGAGTGGCCATTTTGCGCTGGTAGTAATAGAAAGAGTGGCCATATTACACTGGTAATATGAAAAGAGTGGCCATTTTACACTGGTATTACGAGAAAGAGTGGCCATTTTGCGCTGATAGTAATAAAAAGAATGGCCATTTTGCACTGGAATTACGAGAAAGAGTGCCCATTTTGCGCTGATAGTAATAGAAAGAGTGGCCATTTTGCGCTGGTATTACGAGAAAGAGTGGTCATTTTGCGCTGGTATTACGAGAAAGAGTGGTCATTTTGCGCTGGTAGTAATAAAAAGAGTGGCCATTTTGCGCTGGTAATATGAAAAGAGTGGCCATTTTGCGCTGGTAGTAATAGAAAGAGTGGTCATTTTGCGCTGGTATTACGAGAAAGAGTGGCCATTTTACACTGGTAATAATAAAAAGAATGGCCATTTTGCGCTGGTAATAATAAAAAGAGTGGCCATATTACACTGGTAATATGAAAAGAGCGAGTGGCCATTTTGCGCTGGTAGTAATAGAAAGAGTGGCCATATTACACTGGTAATATGAAAAGAGTGGCCATATTACACTGGTATTACGAGAAAGAGTGCCCATTTTGCGCTGGTAGTAATAGAAAGAGTGGCCATTTTGCGCTGGCAATATGAAAAGAGAGGCCATTTTACACTGGCAATATGAAAAGAGTGGCCATTTTACACTGGTATTACGAGAAAGAGTGGCCATTTTGCGCTGGTAGTAATAGAAAGAGTGGCCATTTTGCGCTGGTATTACGAGAAAGAGTGGCCATTTTGCGCTGGTAATATGAAAAGAGTGGCCATTTTACACTGGTATTACGAGAAAGAGTGGCCATTTTGCGCTGGTAGTAATAGAAAGAGTGGCCATTTTGCGCTGGTATTACGAGAAAGAGTGGCCATTTTACACTGGTAATAATAAAAAGAATGGCCATTTTGCGCTGGTAATAATAAAAAGAGTGGCCATATTACACTGGTAATATGAAAAGAGCGAGTGGCCATTTTGCGCTGGTAGTAATAGAAAGAGTGGCCATATTACACTGGTAATATGAAAAGAGTGGCCATTTTACACTGGTATTACGAGAAAGAGTGGCCATTTTGCGCTGGTAGTAATAGAAAGAGTGGCCATTTTGCGCTGGTATTACGAGAAAGAGTGGCCATTTTGCGCTGGTAGTAATAGAAAGAGCGGCCATTTTGCGCTGGTATTACGAGAAAGAGTGGCCATTTTACACTGGTAATATGAAAAGAGTGGCCATTTTACACTGGTAATAATAAAAAGAATGGCCATTTTGCGCTGGTAATAATAAAAAGAGTGGCCATATTACACTGGTAATATGAAAAGAGCGAGTGGCCATTTTGCGCTGGTAGTAATAGAAAGAGTGGCCATATTACACTGGTAATATGAAAAGAGTGGCCATATTACACTGGTATTACGAGAAAGAGTGCCCATTTTGCGCTGATAGTAATAGAAAGAGTGGCCATTTTACACTGGTATTACGAGAAAGAGTGGCCATATTACACTGGCAATATGAAAAGAGTGGCCATTTTACGCTGGTAATAATAAAAAGAGTGCCCATTTTGCGCTGGTAGTAATAGAAAGAGTGGCCATATTACACTGGTAATATGAAAAGAGTGGCCATCTTACACTGGTATTACGAGAAAGAGTGGCCATTTTACACTGGTAATAATAAAAAGACGCCAAGGGCTCAACCTTTGCACTGAATGAATGCAGGTGTGATGTTGAAGACACAAGAGTATCTAATATAGCATAATGTGTTTACAGCATTGACATCAGTTTTCACCGTCTAACAGTGTTTAAGAGAGTTATTTAGCCCAATTGAATCGTTTTTTTTTATGCAGAGACAACTACAGCCTGATCATTTCAAAATTCAATGTGATGAATAAGTCTGTGGCAAATTTACAGAATGGTTTATGCCATGTTTGGGACTCGCTATCATGATTAGTAGTATGTGATGACTGAACTGATAGCCAGTGCAAAGGGACAGATTGATCAACAGTCGTAGCAACCGCCGCAACGCTGTAGCGTCTTGCGATCAAGATCCGCAGACCACAGTGTCTTCCGATTAAACCTACGAGCAGTTTTGACCTCATTGTGGTAACCCGCTAGGCGCACCAAAACATTAGCCATCTTAGGATTCTGCTTCACCGTTTTGTAAGCATACCCTTCGCAAGTGATGACTCCAGAATAATCGTATTGAATCCTATCCCAAGTATATATACTGAAATGTTTTTTGAAGATGCAGCGCAAACAATCACGTGGAGCGTAGGCGGTTGGTAGGAAACAATTAGAAATGGCAATTTGATACTGAACATAATGGATTTACTAGTGAAGAAGTATATATGATAGAATATCTTCTAGGACAGCACCTAAAGTAACTGAGCGTAGTGAAATCAATCAGACCTACTATACAGTGTCTTTATTAGCGAAAGCTAGGGCAAAACACCCAGCCTGAGCTGGGATTGAATTCCAAAGCTTCCATCGATCTTCTGGATACCTGTTTTGGACATCCCAACACCTTTTATGGGCAATTACACAAAATACTACTATACGATCAGCAGGTATTTCTTAAGCCTTGTACATGCAGAAAAGACCCAGGAATCCAATGGTGCTATTATCAAAGCAATTTGTTTAGTTTAACTGGATTAATTTCGAAAAAACGCAAAACACGTTTTTCGGGAAAATGTCTACCAAACGCATAGTAAGCTGGCCAAAAGACGGCTTCACACGATGCTTTGCATCCATACGGTTGTTTTGAGCTTAAGAACACCATAGTAGAAAACCTCATTTTTGAGGTGAAAACTTCCATTCTTTGAAATCATCAAATTTTCCCTTACAGGAGCAAGGCCAAAATGCTCAAAAATCGATGATCAAATTGTTCCCCAAGAAATTGCTGGAAAGTAATCCTTAACATAATTTGAGGTCGTAGAACACGATAGCACTTGTTCCGAGGCCGAGATTATGCTTTGTTGACAAGATACAAGCGATTGAAATCCTTATTTTTACAGTGGTAAATACATTTGAAGGTTGCTCACTCAGTAATGTGCCTATGAATGTCTGATCTGTCGGTCTACACTTGCTCATGTAGCAGAACAGCGTAGTATCGACTTCTTGGTTAGCCTAGCAACTTTACTTTACTTACATACTACGGCATACTTTGGCATGAATTTATTTTGGTACAACATTGTTACTGCAGTTCAAGATTTAGCATTTGGATACATATACTGTTTGGCTCATTCTTAATCCATTGACATAGTTGATTTCGTATGTATCCTTAAACAATGTATACTAGACAGTCTAAAACCAACAACTATCTATAGAAGAAAATGTAGAGAACATGTAGCTACTCTTTTGGGATAATCAAGAGTCCATGTTTTACATCTGCCCGAAGCTGAAAAAGCAAAAAATGCTCACAAGCCGAAGGTGAAATCAGCAGAAAAATCATGGTGTAAGAGCCTATATTTCCAAAATAAGATCATTTGTAATTAGAAGCATAGCAGAGAAACCTACCACATGTCAACATTTGTCAATATTCTGATCTAAGGATTTTAAGCTGCGAAAAGCTAAAACGAGCTTTCCTTCCAGCGAGTCTGTAGTGCAAGACATGCCAAGACTTGCATTTATAAAACCACAGTTGGGAAAAAACTGGATCTAACTTGCAACTGTGTTAAAATTAGATTTGATTGAGAGCTTTCTAGATGATTTACAAAGTGTTCCTGACTTTGCGTAAGGTGCAATCTCAGTAGTGGATTCATTGTAGTATAAATAAGCATTCAATAATGAAGCTGATGGTCTGTTTATTCCATCAAATGTCACACATGTTGTCAGCCATTTGAATCTGCTTGGATTCTAGATGCTTGAACTCTGTGTACCCTAAAAATAGCCGTACCTGTGTACAAATCAAGCCAACATTTGCGAGTGGATAAATACTACTGAGAACAAAACTTGCTCATAGTAAGCACATTTCTTTGTCAAACACAGAGATATCCATGCTTAATACATACATGGCACATGTGCAATGGCAGGCAATGATAGCCAGAGAACACAAGATCAGTAAAGAATGCGCTGATCTCGACTTGACCAACCGAAAGGAGCATCATTTAATTTATGCTAATGATCAATTTCATTGTATCACCATGGGTGCACCACCTCTAAATACTCGTAGCAACGACAAATCGTATAAGCCTCGCCAATCCTTAATGGGCAGAATATGGACAAATAAGGGCGACTATTTACATTGAAACATGTATACTGTCCTCTCCTTTCATTTCATTTCAACGCCTCATTCAGGCTATATTGTTCAAATATCGTAATTGACAACATTCATGTGGATAATCTTTTTGTGCACATGTGTATCCTGGATTCCCTCATGATATCATTCAGTGCTAACAATAGAAATCCACTACTGTGTTTCAATCCATGTTTCTTAGCTGATGGACGATCTTTTTATACTATTTCCCGGCCTACCGGGTACACACATGAAGGTTTTCAGAATCCATTCCAATACGATGGGGTATCCGGGAATCATAAAGAAAGATGTAAGGTTGATTAAATGTCCCTAGCCCTACTGCATTTTAGTAATGCGAGGACAAGCCCCCTCGCTCTTTTCCTCAATAAGCATCCTCGTGGCGAAATATATATATAAAAAGCGTAAGAAATGAATGGTATGCACATCAGATGTTGTTTTTCCTTTTTTTGTGATGAAGGAAATACCTGATTGATGGCATCGTTTTCAATCACTATGTTCACAAATTACTGCTGTTCAACATGACGAGCGAGCTAGAGCAGTAATTCATTTACTCTAATAAATTGCAAAATTGATTAGTGAGTCGGAAAGGGCTGCTGTTTTGATGCTCTGAGGCTTGCTAGCAACTGACTGCAGGTTACGCAAATCTGTATTTGTTTGTTTTAGTAGCTTGCTGAAATAGAGAGTGATGATGATGTTATACATGGCAAAAATAGAATATTTCATGGATAATGAAAATCTAGATTGGACTGAAGCGGGCAATGCACATTAAGGAGTCTCTTCTTTATCGCTCGCTCTCTCGCTCTCTCATAGATATCGATCTCAAGAGTATATATCTTTTGCCTCTTGCAGAGATGAAATATGCGTTTAAGGGCTTAAATAAAATGTATATAAGCAATGTTTATTTGTGTTCTTCATTAACGTCCTGTCTAATTTTAGACGATTCACTTGTAACATATAAGCCCAATTTTAGTCTTTTCTTCTTTTCTGTACATGTAAAAAAGAATCTAAAATAATAGCTTGGGCTATTCGTAGATCCCCTAAACTAAATTGCTCTCGAAAAACTCCTCAGCCTTGAACCAATATAAATAGTCTAATTTTTATTGTTCTTGTTTTGTTTTCCTTCCTTCTCTTTCATACAAACTATACAAAAAATCAACATGTGGAAATACCAAGCCTTCCTTGTATCATTGGCAAGTACAGCTGCCTTTGCCGCTGTTGATATGTCCAAATTCCCTTCAAAAACAGACCCTACACAGGTCACCATCCCCAACATCCCTCAAACAACATCTCATGATGTAGCAACAGAATGCCAATACTACCAGTCAAACTTCACTGTTGACAAGACTCAATGGCCTACCATTTGGGATATTGCTACCAGTAACAACATGAACACCTCCTCTGAATTCATGAATGTGTACAATTCCATCGATTGGACCAAGGCTCCTACCGCTCCTGTCCGTAAACTCACTGCTGCAGGAGGTCTCGATCTGACTGGCTACGATACCGCAAACGACCCCGACTGTTGGTGGTCTGCTTCTCAATGTGTAAAGCCAAAGGCTGCTGGTGTGAATGCTGATATTTCTGCTTGTCCTGAGCCAGAAACATGGGGTCTCGTAAGTTGATTGTAAAACAAGTATCTATTGCGCGTTATTAATAATTTATGTTTACTCCTTAATTACACAATTTACTCCTACCCACCTCTCAAAACTCCTTACATATTCTCATTTAGACCTTTGATGACGGACCCAACTGCTCTCACAATGCATTCTATGACTATCTCGAAACCAACAAGCAAAGAGCCTCCATGTTCTACATTGGCTCCAACGTGCTCAACTGGCCCTACGGTGCTCTCCGTGGTCTCAAGGACGGACATCATCTCTGTGGCCATACATGGTCTCACAAAATGATGACAACTTTGACCAACCAAGAAGTTCTTGCTGAGCTCTATTACACTGCAAAGGCTATCAAGTATGTTACCGGTGTTACCCCTTTGCACTGGCGTCCTGTAAGTAATGTCTGCGTTAGGTAATTGGGGATGTAACCTAATTATACATTTGTCTAGGCTTTGGGTGATTTGGATGATCGTGTGCGCTGGATTGCTACTCAACTGAACATGACCGCTATTCTCTGGAACCTCGATACTGACGACTGGGCTGCTGGTAGCACTCCTGGTATTACTGCCGATACTGTGAACCAAAGATACAAGGACTTTATTCAAATGGGTGCCAATGGCACTTTCAAGGATTCTGGCAACATTGTGCTTTCTCACGAAATCAACAACATGACTATGGACTTCTTTGTCAATCACTACCCTGACATCAAGAAGAACTACAAACATGTTGTCGATGTAGCCACCTGTATGAACATTGCCCATCCCTACCTCGAACAGGTGATCACTTTCCCTAGCTTTGATGCAAGCACCAAGAGCAATGCCAGTACAGCTACAGGTTCAGGTGTCATCCCTGGTGCTTCAAGTGCTCCTAGTTCGGGTAATTCAGTTACACCAAATACTAACTTTTATAATGGTCCACTTTTCATTGCTGCACTTTTTGGGTTGCTTTTGGTTGCTGTATAAATCAACAAAATTACTATACATTTTCTCCTTTTCTTCACAATTATTATTGCTATAATTTATACATATTTTTTTTTATACTTGATACATAGTATAAGAGCCTCACTTTTTTTTTATAATCACGCACAAACTCACATTTCTACATGTTCATCCCTCTCTCTCTCTTTATCTTTTATATAGAAGAAGAAAATTGGAATATTACGCATATTTTTATACAAATAACTTGACTTTGTGTGCTTTTTTTTATTCATTTGAAATGTATCAATCTACTTGCTTATTTATTTGATCTTTAGGACGATTATATTTGTGAGAGTGTTATTCATCTGTGCCATCGTTTACTAACACATGCGTATATTCAGATCATTATCCTGATAATAGAAGATCAACAAGTAGAAGAAGAAGAAATAGACCTAATAGATATGCTGACAGATACAACAATTAGAGTCGTACACAAGCAATGCACACATTGACATTGCATCTTCTCATACATATATGATTGTTTACCAAACAATAAACCCTAATACCACGCTAAATTTGATATTTAGCATCAACTACTACACCTAGAGTCTTTTGACACAAATACGCTTTTTCGTTGGATTTACGCATTGCATGACGTTCAGAATCAGCCTTTGCATTCGTAACTCCAACGTGCCACCTTCCTTTGTTGAGATTCGATGCTAATCAGGCACTGCCGCTGGTATGTTTTTTTGTGCTTTACTGTCTCTATTGCTCGAATCTCTGTACAAATTGTTGAAAGAAAGAGGCGATGATACAATTGATCGCATGAGGCACCGCCCGGAGCCCGCTAAAGAGATTTAAGCATTTCGGCGAAAATGTCAAAATTCCACATATAAAGGTCTCACAAACAAAGTTTCAGGGGTTACATTGGATCAAGACGAACCGTTGAAATTAATACATGCCATAGTAAAAGTCTTCATTTTCATGCTCAAAAACGCGATTGTTTGATTTTCAATGAAAACCATGGGGGGTACCTCATGCTTTTTCGTCAAATTATGATGATCCCGAAAAAGTTAAGCAAAGGTGTCAGGAAGTAAGTGCTACTCGAGAGTAATCATTTGGCGATATTCTGGCCGTCTAAAATAGCTTCTAACAGGAAAAAACACGGCTCAAATGCACCCAAATTTCACTGCGATTTGCCCATTTTTGAAGAGTAAGAGGTGATGAAAGTATACTGTGTGCTCATATCTGATCTGTTCTCATTGCTACTGATGTGTAGCACTCATATTGAGTCTGTTTTGCTGTTGCAAAAGCTCATTAGCTGATGATATCAGGCTAGAAAAGGCTGTAGAAGCTGGATATTTGATGAATAAATCATACATTATTTCAGTGAGATGCATTGAGGCACTTTACAGTGCTAGCCACCGCTGTTCAGGTGAGCTCTCATTGAAGCATAGAGACCTTGGGAATGGTGTGAAACTGACATCAGGTGTGATTGTAGCAGAAAGTAGCCATCAAAGCTTAATAATATGCAAAGGGCACAGTCTTTCAGATCTGTAGGATTTAAACGGGGACAGCTGTTGCATTTAGAATTATTGGAGCTGATTTAGACAGTTAATTTGACCAGACATGTTGATCTATAAATGAATATACGATCCTCAAGTCAAGCCTAAATCATTACCGTTTGATTACATGTCTTGACGTGATGCCTCACATGTGTTTCAGACCATTGATGATAACCAGGCTTTTCGTTCACGGTTAAACATTTTAAAAGTTTTGATTCCGCTTGATGTAGCACTCGAAACCATATTTCTAGAAAATGATAGCAGCATGAAAAATTTCCTTCCGTCCTTTTTCTTTCTTTTTTATTATTATTCATCTCAAAAGTATGGACAGAGAAGAACTAGAGAAGCAACAAATAATATCAGAGTCTGGTAAGATTAGTCCATATAAGGCCGATGATCAATGGCTAAATTGCTTATTGGCAGAGGAATACCCAATCTTTGATAAATTGTTGAGGATCAAGCAGCGACTCATGGTGCTGAAAAAGCAAGAAAAGATGGCACCACAGGACATTTTGGTATTGCAAGAAGAGTTTGAAAACACAATTACAGAGCTGATTCAGATACGCCGAGGTGTGCTGTTTAAAGAGAATCATGTCAACAATCGCACAGATGATGAGCTGCATAAAGTCTGTCAACTCATGAGTCTGTGCTTTATGACGATAGGAAAATGGCACGAAAGTAAGTCAGCATAGACCAGGCTGAGTAGCTATAATTCTGAACCTCTTTGAAAACGTAGGCCCTGCTATCTTTTGTCAAGTCATTGCCATCAAAAACTGCTTTTATCAACTGGAACAGATCGGTATTTACGACGAGCACACTCTCCAACCTTACGGCAAAAAATTGCAACAGCTGGAAAGTCTATTGACAGAAGATGAGCAAAATTGTGCCTTGCCTCCACCTATATTGGAGTTGGTTCGTTACAATTACTCTGTGTGTAGTAAGTATCCTCAGCAGTGCATTGTTTGCTCTGTATATTTATCTCTTGCGTAGAGCGTATTTACGATAAGCTACTATCCTTGATCCGTGACATGTCCCCAACTCTGTAAGTCTGTGTGCTTGGTTACACTGCATGCATTTATTCATATTGCCTGATCTTTTTTTAGGATCCCCATTAGAAGCAAATTACTAGAGATTCGAGGTGAATTGATCAAAGTTGCGTTTCAAAGAGACTACAGCGAAGAAGACATTCTTGCAATCCAAGAGGAACTGCTGAAAATCGACAATGTACGAGGAAGAACTGGAATATTTCTGAAAAATGAGGCAGAGCAGGATGTGTTACCGTTCCTTGGTCAAGGTACTCTGGTGGACATGCTTGAAAAGAATTTTAGTGCTTGCCATGATTTGTTGAATGTGGAGAACCAGCCTATAGTCGAATCTATTCGCCAACGCTTGATTGATATTCGATCTGATTTGGAAGGCATTGAAATGACCAGCAAATGGAGTCTAAGGCAGACAGATCTCTTTACTTATCAGTTGCAGCTGCATGATGTGGCGCGCATGTTGTATAAAGAAGATGATTTTGAAGGGGAGGAAGGCCGAAGCATGTTATCTAATTTGTTGGCTGCGTGTTACAATATCATTCTCAACTTACTGGGTGATGGCCCTCCCGTGGCAGAATCCTTGTTGCCCATTTACCACCAACTCAACACATTGCGTGATTGTCTAAAGAGATTGTTATCACTTCATTGCAAGCTCTCAGATGACGAAAAGATGCTGTAAGTTGACAATGATATATACATGTTTCATGTGCTGATTTGTATTGAGTTTAGTTATGCATTGAAGCTGAGGAGCATAGACATGAAGCGCGAAAATGGGAGTTTCCATGATGAAGATGGACTTATACCAGAAGGTAACCCGTATTGTATACGCGCAATCTGTGGTAGAGGTTACTGATTTGGCTATACAGGGCAAA
The DNA here is from genome assembly GCA_010203745.1 of Mucor lusitanicus. Taxonomy (NCBI): domain Eukaryota; kingdom Fungi; phylum Mucoromycota; class Mucoromycetes; order Mucorales; family Mucoraceae; genus Mucor; species Mucor lusitanicus. The sequence goes on along the minus strand of JAAECE010000002.1, from coordinate 4,244,212 downwards.
GTAAATGTGTGTTTGCTCTAGAAGAATGCTATAGATTGATTCAAGAATTGAGTAAATTTGACGATGAAGAAGATGGAGATGAAGACGGTAGTAGTAGTAGTAGTAGTAGTAGCCGCAGTGATAGCAGCTCGGATAGCTCAAGTAGTTATGAGCAGGATGAAGTTGAGACCCAAGAATAAATTTGTACATTATAACCCAACACTCCATCATGCAATTCATGCACAACCTAAAACTAGTGCCATGAAATCCGTGGCAGAGATTAATGGTTAATTCCAACGTGGAGAAATTAAGGTTCGTTAGCATTATTGATAGATCAAGGGCTGTCTAGAGTATAAAAGCACAGAGCGCACACGATAACCCCCTTTCACCTAAACATTCTACACACTATAATCAATCAGATAAAAATGGCTCTTTCTCCTCATATTAGCAATGCTCTTCGCGAAGTTCAACGTGCCATGGTCGACCTTGAACACATGCTTGGTGGTTTACCTGGTACCTTGATGCCCTCGGTCTTTAATCGTACTGGTTCTCGCTGTCCAACCACAGATATGGTAGAAACCAAGGATTCTTACGAGTTGCAAGCCGAAGTCCCTGGTTTTGACAAAAAGGATATCCAAGTGGAGGTCCCTGATAGTCATACAATCGTATTGAAAGGCACTATGCAACAAGAACACAAGATGGAACCCCCTACTAGTACAAGCTCAGATGAGCAAAAAGGCGCTGAAGATACCAGTGATACTCAACGCGTAACTGAAACTGCAACCGACAAGGAGAAGCAAGCAATTGAAGCTTCTGATAATTGTCAATGGTGGGTCCAAGAAAGAGTATCCGGCTCCTTCTTCAGATCTTTCCATTTGCCTATCAACATTGATCCTCAATCTATCAAGGCTTCTTATGTTAATGGTGTTCTCAAGGTCACTATCCCAAAGGCCGAGAGCAAGAAAAGCACCTCAATTGACATTGATTAAGCATGCTCCTGTGGGCTTGCTACGCCTCGTTTTTTCTTTTACTTAGCTTACTGTACATGTACTCCCGTGAAAAATGCACTTTCACACATCTTGACCACATCGTTTAGTTTTATCGTTAAATAAAACAATCCATTCTCTTGATTTAAATCATACATCCTATTATTTAGATAATGGTTCCATCTCATGATGGCCAGTAACAGCTGTCAATTCATTCTTCAAGTGAGATATGGTGCAAAAACAACCTGTCAAGTAGGTAAAGGTCATCGTCAAGCATAACCCTATAGGGTATGCAATCGCTCTCATCCCTGATCTACAAGAAAAGAACTAATTCGGCCAAAATGAGCACTTACTCTTACGGCCCAAGCACAGCACAACTCTTCATTGTGTTCAATACTCACATTAATGAGACTTTGTGCACACGTAAACGCACACAAACATGCCTGGACTCCCCTTTCGATTGAAATTCAATCAAAGGTGTAGTGTTTTGATTGGGTGATATAATGTATCATCTATTGATTGGCCCTACATCTGAGCTTAGTTGTCCAATTTTAACACGTTTAATAAGGACAATCATAACCATTCCTATATTTTTTTTTCTTTTTCTTGTTTACTCACCTAAAACTCTTCACCTCACCACCTTTTTATATATATACTACAGAATGGGTTGTAAGTATTGCTGCTGAATGGCACGAAGATGCTTGATAGAGATTGCATCTGCTTACCCATTGAATTGTTTTTTGACATGATCTATAGTCAGGATTCTACATCTTGTTCAGCCATTCATGGCTATTCTTCCAGAAATTGCTTCCCCTGATCGCAAGGTAACTATTGAAACCAACTGAGTGGTGTGTGATGAGAGTATTCTGCTCATAGAAGAGGAGGAATCATCATTGATGTAATGGAAAGATGATGTGGGGAGAGAGGGTCGATATTGGATATCAACTTTGAAGGGGCATTCGGTTTAACGCGTTTGAATGTCATTAGGTTCCTTTCAACCAAAAGGTGATGTGGACAGCAGTTACATTGTTCATTTTCTTGGTCATGTCACAAGTTCCTCTTTACGGTATCATGTCCTCTGACTCTGCAGATCCTCTTTTCTGGATGAGAGTTATTCTTGCTTCTAATCGTGGTACTTTGATGGAATTGGGTATCACTCCCATCATTACCTCAGGCATGATCATGCAACTTTTGTCTGGCGCCAACATCATTGAAGTCGATTACAGTTTGAAGGAAGACAGAGCATTATTCAGTGGTGCTCAAAAATGTAAGGGTTAGATTTTGTAGATGTATACGCAGAGACTAATTGGTTGCGCATTTTGACAGTGTTTGCCATGCTCATTGCTTTTGGTCATGCCACTGTTTCCGTTTTGACTGGTCTCTACGGTAATCCTAGTGACATTGGAGCTGGTGTTTGTTTGATTTTGATTATCCAACTTGTCGTTGCTTCGTTCATCACCTTGTTGTTGGATGAATTATTGCAAAAGGGTTATGGTCTTGGTTCTGGTATCAACCTTTTCATTGCCACCAACATTTGTGAGACTATTTTCTGGAAGGCACTCTCTCCTACTACCATGGATAGTGGCCGCGGTGACGAATTTGAAGGCGCTCTTATTGCCTTGGTCCATCTCTTGTTAACTCGCAAGGATAAGACTCGTGCCTTGAAGGAGGCATTCTACCGTACAAACATGCCCAATGTCATGAGCTTGTTGTCTACTGCTTCCATCTTTTTGCTTATCATCTACCTCCAAGGTTTCCGTGTTGAATTACCCGTCAAGTCTAACCGTCTTCGTGGCCAACGTGGTTCTTACCCTGTCAAACTCTTTTATACCTCCAACATGCCCATTATGCTCCAATCTACCTTGACTTCCAACGTCTTTATGATCTCTCAAATGCTCTACAAGCGTTTCACTGATAATTTCTTGGTTCGTCTTTTGGGTACATGGGAAGCTTTAGAAGGTACCTCTCAATTGAATGCTGTTGGTGGTCTTGCCTATTATCTCTCTGCCCCTCGCAGTTTGACCGCCGCTCTCTTGGATCCTATTCATTTCGTCGTTTATGCTGGTTTGATGCTCTCTACCTGCGCACTTCTCTCTAAGACTTGGATTGAAATCTCTGGATCTTCTCCTCGCGATGTTGCTCGTCAACTCAAGGATCAACAGCTCGTTATTGCTGGCTACCGTGATACATCTATGTATAAGGAATTGAAGCGAGTGATCCCAAGTAAGTTTTTTTTTTGATGAAATATCAAAGTTACATGTTCTAATTCTTTCGTTATCGCGGAAAACAGCTGCTGCCTCATTTGGAGGTGCTTGCTTAGCCAGTGTGGCCATCCTCTCGGACCTCATGGGAGCTATTGGAAGCGGTACAGGCATTCTTTTGTGTGTTACCATCATTTACCAGTATTTCGAGATGTTTGCAAAGGAGCAAATGGAAGCTGCTGGTGGTTTAAATGAAATGATTGGTGGTATGTAAGATATCTCGAAATCTAGTTCGATATCACACAACTTTTGTACATTTCCTCATTTCTTATCGTTTTCCTTGTTCAATAAAATAATAAGCATTCAAAAACATCGAAAACTACATGAGATCGAAGCTATAACATTTAGCAGATCAAGATGTTCCTGAATTTCGAAATTCAATTCCCGAGGAGTACTTGGATCTGTCAAATGTTTGTTGTTTTGGATGGCATTGCGTGGTAGATGACAATGACACTGATATCTAGGTCTGTAAATAATTAGTCTTAAAATCTATATAGCTGTGTCAGATATACAAAGAAGTCTTGTCAATCGTATGTATGAAAGAAGCTGGGAATGAGTATTCAATACAAAGCATGCTGTGTCGCTGATAATCGTTGACCAGAATCCTGCAACAACTCATTTAGATCCCATGCAATGATTGTAAAGAGACTTTTATGCAATTAGATCAGTTGTCATAGCATCTAGCACTAATGTATCATTACATTGTCGCTGGCGGATATGGAGTGTTAGTCCTGTTTAAAAAGAGATGTGTGAGTAGATGAAACAAGATTTGGAATTGATGTTTTTACACTTTTTGCTGACACATCTCTTAGGTTACTTTCCAATGCGACAGAGAAAGTTGCCTTAGAGCTACCAGAGAATTTGACATACATCAAAGACAAGCACATCCAAAAACAAGTAGAAGGGTTTTGCTTAGTACACCTGGCCAGCGGCTAACTTTTGTGTAGTAAATTCCGTGAACATTTGATGGTTTCCCTAATGAAATTATACCTATCAAGCCTTGGAGCATCATGTTACAACCAGACATGACCCTGTATGTTTTTCAATGACACTGAAAGCCCAAATCGCTGTACTATTTCAAAACTCACAACAGCTAATCAGTGCTTTATTAGCCTTATGCGATCACTGAATGGTTTGGATGTCTATCGGTGGTGAAAGGCTGCTAACAACAATATACATTTTTCATGAACCCAAGCCTCAAAACTGTCTAGAATGAAATTGATAATGGCATTAACGATCCATCAACTTCTGTGTCCAATTGCTTTTATAACATCATAGTCCTCAACTACATACTTTCAGTAATGAAAATGACCGGAGGTCTTTCATGGATCCGCCTAGCTTTTGCAGTATAAAACATCTAGCGATCTTTCAACCTTCGATACGAATACTTGAGAAATTTTGATAACAAGTTTCATAATGTTACATGTGAAAGAGATGCTCCCTATGCGTTTTGATCCACCTGCAAGTCTCATATCTCAAAACAGCTGTTTGCACAATCGATACGATACAACAGAAATACATACATGATACTTTATTAAACAATGCGAGCATACATTTGCGCAAAATCAAGACGTAAGGGTATTTTCTTGGTGTCTCTACCAATGATGACTAGACTTGACACAAGTGCTACACTGAGGCCAGCAATGACGCTCTTTTGGATCAAGATGCTCTTGTTTTGCTTGGTGGCTTTTTGATCTACTGCCACGGACCGACCGTTCAATGGTACCTTTGATGAATCCACAGCTTCAACAGGACGAGATTTTCTCTGGAACACATACTTGATGCCACTCACCATATGATAAGAAGCAGCTACAACAAGCGCTGTATGCAAACCATACGAAAAGATGGCCTTGTTCTGCAATCCCCACGCAATGTATCCAAAATCGATGAATGCCGAGTCGCCATAATAATCAATGGGCAATCCGCGAACCAAATAATAGTGAAGCCCAGCCAAAGGAATCAATAAGTAGCCTGTCAATCCATGATAACGTAACAGGTTGTTTTCACTGTTGGGTGGTGCAATGGCAGCAGTGAGTTGTTTGTTTCTGTTCCAATAGAGACGAATACCAAGCTTTGCAAGGCCTGCAAGGACATGGGTGACAGCAGAGCCAGTGACCAAAATGCCTTCCATGTGCTCATCCTGGTAAATGGGTCTACCAACAATCAGCCAGTGGTTGGCTAATGATGCTCCTCCTACATTAGCAGCTAGTAATTGAACTCCATGAATGGCTGCAAATGTAGAAAATACAACTGCAGATGTTGTCTGAACTTTGGTGAGTAGACTGTAGGCTTTGGTGAGCGATAAAAATGGTCTACGAGTTGTGCCTAAATCTGTCATGTTTTATTGCAAGCAAAAGAGTGGGGTGGGGGTCAAAGTGAGGAAGATTTCGAGTATGGGGTCCAGAATTTACCGGCCTTTTATACAGGTTGTGTCCAACTGGGATCCAAAACAGGTGGTAAATCATCATCATTTTGTACACACACCCTGAATGCGATTGACAGCTCTTCCATGCGCAGTAGATCAGTGATTGTGTATAGATCACAAGAGGTTATTATGTACTCAATAATCATGATTTCCATGCCCTGGTGCTGTTATTGCTATAGAAAAAAAGTGGCATGCTTGATTCAACTGTAGATTTCATCCGTCATCTATCCAAATATTGAGGAGTCGACCATAAATGCGCTTTGTAAGGCAATTTTGTTGTGGTTTACAGCCAATGTAAGAGTGATCCTCCAGTAGGAATTTGACCCATTCACTCAGAAAGTCGCTTTATATTATCAAGTCTAGCACGGATCTCGTTCATACTACAACGAAATCAAGTAGATCGCACCCTTCTCAATCATGTAAATGGCAACAGCAATAACAAAAAAGTATCCAACAACGCATTTCCTGGTCCTGTGGTTCAAGCACTGATATCAGTCTGGCTCTACTACATCCTGCCCCTTCACTGTAATGTTCTCCTTTCCATCTTTCAATCTCTGTTTCTTTGCTTAAATCTCTCGCCATTCTCCTTCGACTGTCAAATCAGTAACCATCACATTTGAATAAACACACAAGGCTGCTTTGAATTAACAAAAATTACTAGATTTTGATATAAATATATAATTTTTTTCATAAATAATGGCTGTATATTCTGGGTGCTGTTCTGTTTTGTTGCGAATTGTAATTGTAATGGAAAATCAAAATGTCTAACCGATGATGAGCTTATCGTCTTGGAAGCTGTATTCTGTAAACAAGGAAAAGATGAGTATATAGGCTACGCTAAACGCTACAGTCCAATCTTACCGGGAATCTCAAGGTTGAGAGGGGCAGGGCCTTGACGGATACGACCAGAGATATCGTAGTGAGAACCGTGGCAAGGACAATACCAACCACCGAAATCACCAGCCTCACCGATTGGTACACAACCCCTACAGGACATGTCAGTAAACCATCTTACTGCGCAGCATCATCTACTTACAAATGGGTGCAGACACCCAACATGACGAGCCAGTGAGGATCCTTGACACGCTCAGCATCAGTTTGAGGATCACGCAAAGAAGACACTTGGACTTCGTTGGCTTCAGCAATTTCAGCATCGGTACGATGACGGATAAAAACAGGCTTTCCTCTCCACTTGATGGTAACGTTCTTACCCTCGGGGATAGCAGACATGTCAACTTCAGCCTTGGCCAAAGCCAAGACATCAGCAGAAGCAGACATGTTGGCCAAGAAATCTGTAACAGTAGCTTGAGCACCAGCAGCAGAAACCAAACCGGTGGCACCGATCATCATGTAAGTGAAGGTACGGCTGGCTTCACCACTGTTCTTGACCTTCTTGTACTTGGAAAAGTCAGGGATGTTGGTGGTGTTGTGGCGCATTTGCATGGTGGATTGGGATGAGATGGTGTTCAAGGACTTGTTCATAAGACCAGAGGCATTTCTGTTCTTTTGCTCTTCCTCCTTGTTGTTGACGGCGATACTGTAGAATCTCTTCAAGGCAGGAGCAGATGCTGATGCAGAGGTATAAGTACGCTTGGAGAGAGAAGAGGCAAATGTACGAGCTAATGAAGCCATGATTGCAATGTTGTCTCTATACAAGATTGAGAGTGGGGAGAGGGGGGTTAATGTTGAAGAAAGAAGTCTTTTTTCCAAAATCAACAAGGCATTCTTTTTTTTCGGAATCAACCCCTTCCTTCGATGATGGGAGAGGGTGAATCATTGGCTCCCCCGCTGGTTTATTGTGCCATTTGGTTCTACGTCACCTTATCAATGGTCTTCTTCGGGGTTCTCAACAAATCGTACCATTATCAAGAGTAAATGTCAGGCAACATGGAGTGAATCCGTATGGGGTTTGCTCCAATGCCATCATGAGAGATGCCTGCAACGATCTTGTGGACATTGGATAGACAAATATGGCTGTGGATGTGGCTATATCGAAGAATGATTGCCACCCACAACTTGGCCAATGCCTGAGTCTTACGGCCTTTAATACCAAAGGAGATTTATTTATTCAATCGACCGGAAAGTTTCACGTCTTTCTGTAAGCAGAGTTGCGGTCTATAAAGAGATGAATTCATTCGTTGGTGGGCTCACGGTCTGCTTTGTGCTTTGTCGAAAACAGTGTCTTAGAGAGTCTGGTGTCAACATTCGAGTCCGAGCGTAGGCTTGGATTGGGAGGTTGTTCAATACTGGGGAAATGCCCGAGGGTAGCAATACAGCAGGGAAAACCCAGAGCACTGGTTCGGCTGTGAGATAGCACGTTGGAGAAGCATTTAAGTATACTACCACTACGGATGGGAACTCCCTCTTTTTGCAATTTTTTTGAATCGTTTGATCCAGGGCATTGCTCGTCTCTTTTGTTTGTTTTTATTTGAATTTCATTGATTGTAAGCTGAGGAATTAGAAGAAAGAAGACTTCTGCCGACTAATTTCTTGTTGCAGCAAGCAATGAAGATTTCTTTTTGTTCAAATTCGAGAGAAATCTTCAAGATTTCCGAATAAGATGCTGATTTCTTGAATGAAGAAAGCTTGACAGGGTTATCGCCTTGGAATCAATCCTCCCTTCTATGCGCCCGACAGGCAAAGGGCTTCTATTATCAATTTATGACTAGATGCTGGTAGTGAAGATCAGCGAGATGATGATGTATGTGCTTATGATTCTTTGTCCTGGATTTGCGGTCGTTGTCATTTTCATTGTGAGTACATATGTGAGTGGTTATTCAGCGCTCACAGAGCGCGACATGTTCGCAGCTAGAGTCTACTATTTAATCAGATAAAATCACTGATCTATGATATAGACGCCTTTCTTTTTCTATCTTTCTTAAACAAAGAAACACAGATAGGTATAGTATAACACCTCGATTCAATGATCTTATGAGTATTCAATATGATAAATGGCTCTAGCGTCTGGGTAGCTTACATTAGGTGGTCCGTATTAAACCTGAACTGGGAGAACATTTACCTTACCGTCATTGCCAAGTTAGTTGCAAACAGTTATGATTGGTAGTCAACACCTAAATCGGCTGGTAGAAGATTGAGTTCGGTTGACAAGGAGAATATCCGGCCCCGTTATGATAGACTAGACAAAACTAAGATGTGGAAGTTGTCTACTGGCACCATTGTAGAGGACAAGATGAGAAAAATTGCACTTGCAATGGAGTATGAGCAGTAAGTTTTTGATGTGTTTGTGTTGATGCTGTTGATTATGGTTATTGATTCTTCTGAAATATAGTCCTACCCATTCATTGATACTGGATATAACAGATGGTTGTTGAACCAAAGTATTCCAAGACAATGAAAAGGAAGAAATTTGTTCCTATCGCTCTACTGAGTTGCCTGTAATGTCAGTTGAAGTTGAAGGTTACTTGAAGGAATTACATGATCTACACGGTCCTAGTAAATTGAAGAAGAAGGTAGACTCTGGAGATTCTGCACTATACTACATGGCTTTCCTGCAGTAACAACGCTGTATAGACGTCTAATTGAATTTACTACGCTCAATCTCTACCGGTGTCGCCTTGTAGGCTCCAATACATTGCAAATCTCTCTTTTTTTGCAATGTAAACCATAATGTAGGCCTTAATTTTAGTTATATTTACAGCATTAATTGTCTGATAGATCTAGGACCATTGATCCGTAATGGCTACATAATGTTTCTGTACATATATTGCTCACAAATTATTGACTTTTACATACGCTACTCATATAATTCAGACAAAATGTATATACATATAATCATATATTTAAACAATTTACAGATGTAGCTCATATATTCAAAAAATTACATACGCTGCTCATATATTTTAAGGATATACACACAAGCGGTATGACCTAGATCAACTTTTGAATTGATTACAGTTGTAGTATGTAGCACAATCACTTGATAATAAGCAATCATTCACCAAAATCGCGTCAAAGACGATAACTTTGAGGGATTTTTTGAAGCAGTTAAAGCGCGTTATAAACGCAGAGAAACAACCCAAAGCGTTTCTCTGATCATATAGATACTTGCTGTATTTTTTTTTCGATATTTTTTGGTCATTGATTTTTTATTGAAAATCGATGCCAAATTTCTTGCTACCATGCATGATTTTTCATCAATTTCCTTTGATCCCATTTTTAAAGGTAAAGGAGCCGTTTTTTATTAAGATGTTTCCAAGCTCAAAATATTGGGAATTCTTTAAACTTTTGTATACAAGTCTTATTTGACATGTTTGGCTAGTAAAAACTTGTCTTATTTGGCAAAAACGTGATTTTAGTTTTTTCAAAATTGCGCAACATTTTTGGTGTAACATGTTTACAAAATTAGCATGACTAGATAGAAAATTTTATAGAGATGCTATTTCTATTATAAAAATACCTGAATAAGCTTAATAAAATTTGGAGAAATTGACCAAAAGATGATTTTGGGATCCTAAAATCATGTTTCTGGAGCATCATTTATTCAGTGCCAAACTGAGCTTGAATGTTTTTTTTTTCAGGCGGATGAATCTTCAAGCAGGTGAATAGATTACTGAAATCGCTGTGGGGAGGTTTGTGAGATCTATTTAGGCACTTTGAGCTACATGTTATCATTTTCTATACGTTAGTCGTATACACAGACTGATTAGCCGTATGATTCCTAGTCTAACGGTAAAAAGCGAGGATTAAACAGGTCTGTAAAAGCCAATGATCATGCACTGAGGCTGGAGTCAATTATTGCTTATTTAATCTTTGATAAAGGAGGATGCGTTAAAACTAAAAGATCAAACCTGATATATTTTCACCAATTCCACACATTTAGGGCAATATTTTCGATCGGGAAAAAAAGGTGGCATTTTAGTATATATTTATTCAGGATAGTTTATGTATGCTTTGTTATTTCAATATACTATAGTCTATGTGGTTTGTCCATCTTACCTTGCTCATATTGTCTCGTCTATAACCTGAATATTTGTATATGATGGCCTGGGATGTCAATTTCACTGTAATATCAGTCTCTACTTGTTTGACACAGCTTCATGGCAACGATCAACTCCTCATCCAAAATTAAAGTGCTTTGTTGTTTCCCACAGGTTTCGGTTTCCATGACAGACAATGAAATGAGATGTGTGGATGTCATATGCCCCATTTATCAAGTAGAAGCTAAAAACGATATCCATCATTTTAGGGTGCCGCTGTCAAAACAGATTGTGCTACATTGTTTTAAGGTTGATTTATGCTGTAGATCAATTATTTTAGGGTGGCACACCGCCATTGCCGTAGCATTTATATGTGAGATGATGATCCCTAAAAGGCAATACCAAAAAAGCAATGATAGCATGATGTCAAAAGAGACCCAAAATGTTTACAAACACTGAAGAATTCAATAGCCACAAATGAAAGCCCCATTTTCTCAATCATTGCACCACTTTTCAGCACACCTTCAAGTTCCGCAGCGAGTTTTGTACCAACATTTGGCATGATCCTACTAAGCGTTACGTTGTCTGTTAAGAGATGCGTAAAATCAGTCAATTTTATATTAGCACTTCAAGATGCTCTACACAAAATGCCACCTATATTTTGTATTTCTGGATAGACTCGTATGATCATCCTATAGCAATCAGGAGCAGCAACATATCACAATGAATGGTTTCGCGCTTTAAACATCACATCTGATGTGATTATAATCGTATGTCAAATGAGATCAACTGGTATTTGAGCAAAATGTACCCCTTGATGGTTCTGAATAACTATTCAAGGCTCAATATCCATCATACGAACATACATTGCAATGTCAACAAAGTGCAGTGTCCTGATTAAAACCATTTCTCAACATCTGCTGACAATGGCTCCTCTTTTCATCGGTTATTGAATGATTGTATCAAATGTTTCTCAATTTCTTTTGGATTGATGTGGTCGTTTCTGTCAACTTTTGGGGAGTGAAATGAGCCCATTTTTGGTTTCTGGTTTAATGATATGGCCAAATCTTCATACCATCTACTTGTTCTTCTTTTTTTCATACACTTTAGTCTCATCTTGTTTGATTTCATTCATCTTTTATTGGGGAATAAAAGTTTGTTCAAGGCGATTTCCAACATATAAGATAGACATTCCACACCACCAATCATATTAGATAACGCATACATCATACAAACTCATCCGTCCTTTTAAGGTACAAAAAGCAAATGAACGCGATGCAAAAAAGCTTAAAAAAAATCTAACCCAAAAGCATAGTGTCACATTTATCATTTCATATATGGAACCAATCCAACAACAACATCAATCATTGCGTCCTTTGACCATCAAAAAGGAGTCTGGCGAGGTTTCTGTCCTCGTATCTGCAAACATGTGGGGATTTGCTGAACAACTGAAGGAAGAGTTTCCTGCTGCCATGGAAGGTGCTGCTGATAACCTCAGTGAGGTTGAATTAGCTGCTCGTTTCATGAAGTTTGCTTTTGATCGTGCCAGCAAAGAGCAAGTGTATTTGCCAGTAGCCGAAGCCTTTTTCACCCATTTCAATAATGTCTATCTCAAGGACAACAACATTCATGCCGTGACACAAGATCTGCCTCTGGATGTCAAGAAATCCGTCATCAAGTGCTACTACTCTTCGCTCGCTCAGCTCAAAAAGAGCAATGTGGTATCTGCTCAAGAATTCAAGCCCACATCATCTGCCTTGTTTGAAGCCGCTAAATCTGGAGATGCTAAATTATTCGCCATTTTTGGTGGACAAGGTAACATTGAGGAGTATTTTGACGAGCTTGTTGGTGTGTGGGAGACCTACAAGGGTATTGTCAAGCCTTTTGTGCGTCGCATGGCTGTGGTATTGGCTGATTTGGCGCATGGCCCTGAATCCAAGGTGCTTCACTCCAAAGGCCTTGATATTTTGCGTTGGCTGGACGATGCTGATGTGAGACCCGATAACCAATACTTGATCTCTGCTCCTGTTAGCTTTCCATTAATCGGTTTAACCCAGCTCCTTCACTACTATGTGATGCTCCATGTCCTTGGTCGTAGTCCCGCTGAAATTCGTGATTTACTTCAAGGTGAGTCCACTAAATCAGTTTATAAAGCGATAAATGAGCTCACATTAAACTAAACTCCATAGGTACTACGGGCCATAGTCAAGGCATCATCAGTTCTATCGTCATTGCCGCCTCATCTACTGAAGAAGAGTTTATTCAAAACACTGAGAAGGCCTTGGGCCTGCTCTTCTGGATCGGCACCAGAGCTCAGCAAGAGTTTCCCTCGTTTACATTGAACCCATCCGTCATTGAGGATTCCATCAGCAATGGCGAAGGCAATCCTACTCCCATGTTGGCTGTCACTGGTCTCAGGGAAGCCCAATTGACCAAGTACATTAACCAAACCAACACCCATCTTGGCCCTGAACGCAAGATTGAGCTCACCTTGTTCAATGGTCCTCGCTCATTTGTCTGCACAGGTCCGCCTCAATCCTTGTACGGTTTGAATCTCGGTTTGCGTAAACTCAAAGCGCCTACTGGTCTGGATCAATCTCGTATCCCTTACTCTCAACGCAAGATCAAGTTCTCATCTCGTTTCTTGCCCATCACGGCTCGATTCCATAGTTCTTATCTGAAGCCTTCTGTGGATACCATCCTGAAGGACGCAAAAAATAACCATCTTTTATTCAACGCAAGTGATTTGAAGATTCCAGTATACGCAACTGATTCAGGTAGGAGACTAAACACTTTGGGAGTGGGGCGTTGGGGGGGGGGGCTGAAAACCCACTTGCAACAACATCTGATACTGACTTTTATATTTCATCATTATAGGCAAAGATCTTTGCAATGAAGCTGATCTCACTCAGTCCCTTCTTCAACTCATCTGTGAGCGTCCTGTCCATTGGGAGAAGTCTATTCCAAAGGCGGGGCTGACCCATATCATTGATTTTGGACCTGGAGGTACATCTGGCATCGGTGGATTGACTTACCGCAACAAGGAAGGCACTGGTGTCGAGGTGATCTTGGCTGATTCGCTTGAAGGCACCAACAAGGATTTGTCCTACAAGGCCGACTTGTTCAATGCTGATATCTCTTCTGTCAAATACGCTCAAAACTGGGCTACGTTGTTTCAACCCAAGCTTGTAGAAACTGCCAGGTAAAGTATTATGACTATATGGCTGAACAGCACACACGCACGCCACAGGGTACTAACTTTGTTATAAAATCTAGTGGCCGCATTGATGTGGATACCAAAATGTCTCGTTTGCTAGGTAAACCTCCTCTCATGGTAGCTGGTATGACACCTGCCACTGTCAATGAAAAGTTTGTTGCTGCCGTTATGAATGCTGGCTATCATGTTGAAGTGGCTGGTGGTGGTCACTTTAGCGAGGCTGTTTTGCGCGAAAAGGTGGATAAAATCATGGCACTCACTCGCCCTGGTGAGGGCATCACACTCAACATTATCTTCTTGAACGTGCTTCAATGGGGCTTCCAATATCCTTTGATCCAAGTCATGCGCAAGGAGGGTCTTCCCATGGAGGGTCTCTGTATTGCTGCTGGTGTGCCCAGTATCGATAATGCCAATGAGATTATTGCCAACTTGCAAGCTGCTGGCATTCGCCATCTTGCCTTTAAGCCTGGCAATGTGGATACTATCCGCCAAGTCGTTGCTATTGCTGCTGCCAATCCTACTATGCCCATTATTCTGCAATGGACAGGCGGTCGTGCTGGTGGCCATCATGGCTTTGAAGATGTCCATCAGCCTATTCTTGAAACGTACGCTGCTATCCGTTGTCAATCCAACATTGTGCTTGTTGCTGGCTCTGGCTTTGGTGGTGCTGATGATACCTTGCCCTACATTACGGGTGATTGGTCTCTTCAGTTTGATTATCCTCCCATGCCCTTTGATGGCATCCTCTTTGGTTCTCGTATGATGGTTGCCAAGGAAGGTTTAGCGTCTCCTGATGCCAAACAGGCCATGGTCGATGCGCCTGGTCTCTCTGATAATGAGTGGGAAAAGACCTACAAGGGCCCTGCTGGCGGCATTATCACGGTTCTCTCGGAAATGGGCGAGCCTATCCATAAGGTGGCTACGCGTGGCGTCCGTCTCTGGAAGGAACTCGATGACAGTATCTTTACTTTGCCCAAGGACAAGCGCTTACCTGCCTTGTTGGCCAAGAAGGACTACATTATCAAGCGCTTGAACGCTGATTTCCAAAAGGTTTGGTTTGGCGAGAACAAGACGGGTGAAGTGGTGGATCTTCAAGACATGACCTACTCTGAAGTTGTCCATCGTTTGGTCACTTTGCTCTATGTCAAGCTCGAACATCGCTGGATTGATGTCTCTCTTCGCAACTTGGTGGGTGATTTCATGCGCCGTGTGGAAGAGCGTTTCACTGACAAGGCCGGTCCCTCTCTGCTCCAAAACTATGCTCAATTGGACAATCCTATCAGCTTTGTTGAGGAGTTTATGGCTCAATTCCCTGATGCTGAGACGCAACTGTTGACCTCTGAAGATGTGCTTCATTTCCTTGCTCTATGCAAAAGACCCAACCAAAAGCCTGTGCCCTTTATTCCCATCATGGACAAGGAGTTTGACATTTGGTTCAAGAAGGATTCTCTCTGGCAATCTGAAGATCTTGGCGCTGTTGTCGATCAAGATGTTCAGCGTACCTGCATTCTTCATGGCCCTGTTGCTGCCAAGTATGCTACTCGCACTGATCAGCCCGTTGCTGAGATTCTCGGTGACATCTATCATAGCCATATTGATAGCTTAAAGGAACGCTACTACAAGAATGCTGCTATTCCCAAGGTCGAATATCTCGGTGGTCTTCCCATTGAAGCGTCTCCGATCCAGGCGGTCTCTGCCGCTGCCGCTGAGAGTGTCTTTGAAATTGATGCTGAGGACATTCCTGAAGAGAATGACTGGGTCCAAGCCATTGCTGGTCCATCTTACAGCTGGCTCCGTGCTCTGTTAACATCGCCATTCATTGTTCAAGGCAGCAAGTTCTCAGAGAACACTGTGAGACGCATCTTCCGCCCTCGTGCTCACCAAAAGGTCATCATCTCTCGTGCTGCCAACGGAAATGTCAAGCGTGTCCAGATTCAAGACAAGCGTGAATGGAGTGCCAACCAGAGCATCAGTGATTACGCAACCTCTGTGCAACTGGAAGCCAAGGGCAGCAAGATCTTGATGACATTGTATGAAAAGAGAGCCAGCGACTATATTCCCTTGCATCTGGAATTTGAGTACAAGCCCGAGTTTGGCTATGCACCTATTCATGAGGTCATGGAGGGACGTAATGATCGCATCAAGGAGTTTTACTTTAAGCTGTGGTACGGTGTTGACAACAAAGAGGACTACCTCAACTTGAATACGGCAGACACCTTTATCGACAAGGGAGAAAAGGTGCAATTCGACGACATTACCGAGTTTTGCCAAGCTGTTGGTAACCAGGCAGAGATCTTTGGCGACCGTGACCAAAAGGTAGTGAGTGCCCCCATGGATTTTGCTATTGTCGTTGGCTGGAAGGCCATCATGAAGGGCATTTTCCCCAAGATTGCAGACGGCGATCTTTTGCGACTTGTGCATCTGGGCATCAGTTTCCGCATGATGGACGGTGCTGATCTCCTCAAGGTGGGCGATGTAGTGGACACGCTGGCCAAGATCAATGGCATTGTCAATACCCAGTCTGGTAAAATGATTGAGGTCAAGGGCATGATTGTGCGTGATGGCAAGCCTGTGATGGAAGTAACCAGCCAGTCTCTGTACCGCGGCAAATTTACCGACTTTGAAAACACGTTTGAGAACAAGGAGGAGACGCCCATGGAATACAAGGTGCACAGCAACAAGGAGATTGCTATCCTCAAATCCAAGGACTGGATCCACTGGTCAGACCACGCCTCTGAAGAGCATCAAGTCGTACCTGGCAAGTCGCTTATTTTCCGTCTCAAGACCGAGGTCAAGTACAAGAACAGCCGCATCTACGCCTCTGTCAAGACTTGGGGTACTGTCAGCATGCAGGTGTCCACGAAAGAGTTTGTCCAAGTGGCGAATGTCGAATACGAAGCGGGCGAGAGCCATGGCAACCCTGTCACTGATTTCTTGAAGCGTCATGCCCAGGAGATTGAACAAGCCCATTTCTTTGAAAATGGTGGCTACTCCATCATGCCCAGTCAGTCGACCTACCCCTCCGTCGTCCATGCTCCTGCTTCCAACGAGCCTTATGCCAACATCTCTGGTGATTTTAATCCTATCCACGTCAATCCTTACTTTGCTGACTTGGCACGCTTACCCGGCACCATCACCCACGGCATGTGGAGCAGTGCTTCTACGCGCAAGTTTGTCGAAATCTTTGCTGCTGATAACGTGCCTCGCCGTGTGGTCGCCTACAATGTCAAGTTTGTGGGCATGGTCTTGCCCTCGGATCGTCTCGAAACCAAGCTGTATCACACGGGTATGAAGAATGGCCGCAAGATCATCAAGGTGAAAACTGTAAACCAAAACAATGAGAAGGTAGTGGAAGGTACCGCTGAAGTGGAGCAACCCATTACTGCCTACGTCTTTACTGGCCAAGGTTCTCAAGAAAAGGGCATGGGCATGGATCTCTACGATAGCTCACCTGTAGCCAAGTCTATTTGGGATCAAGCTGACAAGCATTTTATGGAGAACTATGGCTTTTCCATCATTGATATTGTGCGCAACAACCCCAAGGAAAAGACCATCCATTTTGGCGGCCCCAAGGGCGAACGCATCCGTCAAAACTACATGAGTCTGCTCTATGATGTCGTTGCTGCTGACGGTACCATCAATACTCTGCCTCTGTTCCCCACCATTGACGAGTACAGCTCTTTTTACAAGTTTGTCTCTCCCAATGGCCTTCTCTCTGCCACGCAATTCACGCAGCCTGCCTTGACGTTGATGGAAAAGGCTGCTTTTGAAGACATGCGTGCCAAGGAACTGATTCAGTCCAACTGTGCCTTTGCTGGACATTCGCTGGGTGAGTACTCTGCGCTGGCTGCTGTAGGCGATATCTTGCCTCTCAACTCGTTGGTGGATGTTGTCTTTTACCGTGGCATGTCTATGCAGTCCGCTGTTACGCGTGATAGTCAAGGCAGATCCGACTACAGCATGGTTGCTGTCAACCCTGCTCGTGTGTCCAAGACATTCAGTGATGCCGCACTTCGCTACGTGGTGGACTCCATTGCCCGTCGTAATGGCGAGGTACTGGAAATTGTCAACTTCAACGTGGAGAACTGGCAATACGTGGCTGCAGGCACGCTTCAGAACCTGGATGTGCTTGCCAATGTACTCAATTACATCAATGTGGCACAAGTCGACCTTCAACAAGAAGCAGCCTCGTTTGACGGCGTCAAGGAGAAGCTCAACACAATCATGGATGGTGCTTTTGAAAAGACGCAAGCCAAGCAAGCACAGGGCCGCATCCATCTTGAGCGTGGCAAGGCTACTATTCCTCTGTCTGGCATTGACGTTCCTTTCCACTCGTCTTTCCTGCTTAGTGGTGTCACTCCCTTCCGCACCTTCTTGGCCAAAAAGTTCAACCCTTCGGATATCGATGTGGCTCAACTCAAGAACAAGTACATTCCCAACTTGGTTGCGGAGCCCTTTAGCACTGACAGAAGCTTCATTGAGAACGTGTACCGTACCACATCCAGTCCTCGCTTGGCCAAGGTGCTCAAAACATGGACGGATGACAAGTATGCTAGCCCTGCTCAGCAGCAAAGACTGGGTTATATTCTCTTGATTGAGCTTTTGGCTTACCAATTTGCCTCTCCCGTGCGTTGGATTGAAACACAAGATCAATTGTTTAGACACTACAAGATTGAGCGTCTGATCGAAGTGGGTCCATCGCCCACACTGACGGGTATGGCTCTGCGTACCTTGGCTCTCAAGTACCAATCCTATGATAATGCCTTGAGTAACCGTCGCCAAACATTGTGCATCTCCAAGGATGCCAAGGAAATCTACTATGAATTGGAAAGTGCGCCTGAAGAAACGGTTCAAGTGGCCGCTCCTGTTGCTGCTCCTGCTCCTGTGGTAGCTGCTCCCATCATGGCGACTCCAGTAGCTGCATCCTCAGGTCCTGCTACTGCAGCAGCTGCTGTGTCGGATGCTCCCATCACTGCTGCTGAAGTCATTCTCGCCATCGTTGCTCAAAAGTTGAAAAAATCAATCAATGATGTTTCCCCGTCATCCTGCATCAAGGATTTGGTTAGTGGCAAATCCACACTGCAAAACGAGATTCTTGGCGATTTGCAAAAGGAGTTCAACAATGCTGTTCCTGAAAAGGCCGAGGAGTCATCCTTGCAAGATATGGGTGCTGCATTGAACGGTATTTTCCCTGGTACGCTGGGTAAGCACACAAGCACATTGGTAGCCAAACTAATCAGTGCCAAAATGCCCGGTGGATTTACCTTAAACACGGCCAAGACCTACCTCAATACAACCTATGGTTTGGGCCCTGGTCGTGTGGAAGGCGCTCTCTTGGTGGGCATCACAATGGAGCCTGCTACACGCATGGGTGCTGAAGCGGATGCCAAGGCTTGGTTGGACTCAGTAGCAAAGACCTATGCCAGTAAGGCTGGTATTGCATTGTCTTCTGCAAGCGCCGCCCCTGCTCCTTCTGTTGCTGCTGCCTCTGTTGCAATTGCTGCTCCTGCTGCTGTCTCTGCCGGTTCTGCTGCTGCTGCTATCAGTGATACTCCTGTCAGCGCCACTGAAATTGTCCATGCCATCATTGCTCAAAAGCTCAAAAAGACAGCCAGTGAGATTCCTTTGTCCAAGTCTGTCAAGGATTTAGTCAGTGGTAAATCCACGCTTCAAAATGAGATTCTCGGTGATTTGCAAAAGGAATTCAATAATGCTGTACCTGAAAAAGCCGAAGAAAGCTCCCTGGAGGAAGTTGGATCTGCATTGAATGGTACCTTTACAGGCGCCCTTGGTCAACATACAAGCGCATTGATTGCCAAACTCATTGGCTCCAAGATGCCAGGTGGATTTACCTTGAATGCTGCCAAGACCTATCTCAACAGCGCCTATGGTTTGGGCCCTGGTCGTACGGATGGTGCTCTTCTTGTTGCTATTACTATGGAGCCTGTCGCTCGTTTTGCTACGGAAGCTGAAGCTAAATCATGGCTGGATACAGTGGCTCGCGCTTATGCTGCCAAGGCTGGCATCTCTTTGTCGTCTGGTGGATCCCCTGCTGGTGGTGCTACGGCTGCCTCTAGCGGTGGTGCTGTTGCCATGATCAACAATGCTGAATTTGATGCCTTCAAAGCCAAGCAAGATGCACTGATCTACCAACAACTCAACCTGTATGCCAAGTACCTTCAAAAAGATATTCGCGAGGGTGCTAAAAAATACGAAGAAGAAAAGGTGGTTACCAAAAAGCTGCAAGCAGAGCTTGATTTGTGGTTGGCTGAGCATGGTGACACCTATGCAGACGGTATCAAGCCTGTATTCTCCCCTCTCAAGGCACGTCGCTATGACTCTTACTGGAACTGGGTGCGTCAAGATGCATTGGAGATGTGGTACGACATTATCTTTGGTAAGCTCGCTATTGTGGATCGAGAGGTCACTGCCAAGTGCCTCAGTATCATGAACCGTGCGCATCCCAAGCTGCTTGATTACATGCGCTACAATGTGGAAAAGTGTGCTGGCGACAAGGGAGAGACCTACCGTCTTGCCAAGAAGTTTGGACAAGCCTTGATTGAGAACTGTGTCTCTGTGCTGGCCGAGAAGCCCTACTACAAGAATGTCGCTGTGCCCAAGGGTCCTACGACCACTGTCTCTGAGAAGGGTGATATCAAGTATGCTGAAGTGCCTCGTCCTGGATGTCGCAAGCTGGCTGACTATGTGCAAGATATGACGGCAGGTTCAGAGGTATCCGAGTATTCCAGCCGTCTCAAGGTGCAGCATGATTTGGGCCGCATCTATGAAATCATTCGTAACCAAAATGCCGCTTCAGAGTCTGACAAGACTGCCATGGAGGCGTATTACACCGATATTTTGCGTGCCATGTCCATGTCCAATACCGTTGTCAGAGAGCAGCGAACCCGCTCTCATGGTGCTGCTTCTCATCAGAGCAACAAGACCAAGGAGACCATTCCGTTTTTGCACCTAAAGAGACGCAGTATGCACGATCCTAGTCTTGGCTGGGAATTCAACAGCAAGCTGACCGCCACATACCTCCATGCGTTGACTGAGATGTCTGAAAAGGGCATCACGTTTGCTGACAAGTGCGTTCTCTTGACGGGTGCTGGCAGAGACTCGATTGGTTCCGAGATCATGAAGGGCCTGATTGCCGGTGGTGCCAAGGTGGTTGTCACTACATCTCGCTTCAGTCGTCAAGTCACCGAGTACTTTCAAGGCATCTACAAGACGTATGGTGCCAAGGGATCCGAGCTGATTCTTGTGCCCTTCAACCAAGGTGCCAAGCAAGATGTGGATGCTTTAATCGAGTACATTTACAGTCCTGAGGGTTTGAACTGGGATCTCGACTATGTGATTCCCTTTGCCGCTATTCCTGAAAACGGCCGTGAACTCGATAGCATTGACTCCAAGGCAGAATTAGCGCATCGCATCATGCTGACCAATCTGTTGCGCATGCTGGGTAATGTCAAGATTCAAAAGGAAAAGATGGGTTCCGATACACGTCCTGCTCAAGTCGTTCTCCCCTTGTCGCCCAACCACGGTATGTTTGGTGGGGATGGTCTCTACGGCGAGTCCAAGATTGCTTTGGAGACACTGTTTGATCGTTGGTACTCTGAGAGCTGGGCCAGTTATCTGGTCATCACAGGTGCTGTCATTGGTTGGACTCGCGGTACGGGCTTGATGAGCACAAGTAACATTGTTGCTGAAGGCGTGGAAGCACTGGGCGTCAGAACTTTCTCTACGCTTGAAATGTCCTTTAACTTGCTTGGTCTGTTGCATCCTTCCATCACACGACTCTGTCAAAAGGAGCCTGTTTATGCTGATCTGAACGGTGGCTTGCAATTCATCCCTCGCCTGCAAGAAGTAACCAACAAGCTGCGAAAGAAGATTCGTGAAACGGCTGATATCCGCAAGGCCATTGATGCTGAAAATGCGCTTGACTACAAGACAGTCTTTGGTGAAGAAGCAGAGCACAACTACAAGCCCCATACCGTCACTCCTCGTGCCAACATGAAGTTTGACTTTCCTACGCTCAAGCCTTATGACGCTCTCAAGCACCTGGAGCATCTCAAGGGCATGCTAGATCTGGACAAGGTCATTGTCGTTGCCGGTATGGGTGAAGTGTCTCCCTGGGGCAATCACAGAACACGTTGGGAGATGGAGGCCTATGGCAAGTTTTCTCTGGAGGGCTGTATCGAGCTTGCTTGGATGATGGGTTACATCAAGCATCTGGACGGTAGACTCAAGAATGGCAAAATGTATTCTGGCTGGGTGGATGCCAAGTCGGGTGAGCCTGTTGAGGACAAGGATGTCAAGGCAAGATACGAACAGCGCATTCTAGATCACACTGGTATTCGTTTCATTGGTAAGTGTGTTGTGTGTGTGTGCACATTAAATGTCTATAGAATATCTCTAATCACGTGTTGATGTCTATAGAACCTGAAATCATGGGCGGTTACAATCCAGAAAAGAAAATGCTGATGCAAGAAGTGGTGATCGACCATGACCTCGAGCCTTTCGAGTGCTCCAAGGAGGAAGCTGAGCATTTCAAGCATCAACAGGGCGAAAAGGCAGACATTTATGAGTCTGGCAATGGCAGCTGGTTTGTTGTTATCCACAAGGGTGCTGCTCTGTACGTCCCCAAGGCGCTCCGTTTCGACCGTCTTGTTGCTGGCCAGATCCCCACTGGCTGGGACGCTACTCGCTATGGTGTGCCTCAGGATATCATTGATCAGGTAGATCCTGTCACTGTATTCAACATTGTCTCTACTGTAGAAGCCTTCATCTCTGCTGGCATCACTGATCCGTACGAGTTCTTCAAGTACATTCATGTGTCGGAAATGGGTAATACCACGGGTTCTGGTGTAGGCGGTCAAGCTGCCCAACGGGGCTTGTATCGCGAGCGATTCTTGGATCAACCTGTGCAAAAGGACATTTTGCAGGAATCCGAAATCAATACCATGCCTGCCTGGATCAACATGCTGCTTCTTTCCTCTTCTGGTCCTATCAAGACACCTGTCAATGCATGTGCTACTGCTGCTGTCTCTATTGAAATGGCCTGTGAGTCTCTCCTGTCCGGTAAAGCCAAGATCATGATTGCCGGCTCGTCTGAGGAGACTACAGAAGAGTCAAGTTACGAATTTGCCAACATGAAGGCTACTTCCAGTGCTGTAGAGGAGTTTGCCAAGGGTCGCACTCCATCTGAAATGTCGCGCCCTACGACAACCACTCGAAATGGTTTCACAGAGTCTCATGGCTCTGCTAGTCATATCCTCATGACCGCCTCCACCGCCATTGAAATGGGCTCTCCCATCTACGGTATTATTGCGCTGAGCAACACGGCTACGGACAAAGAAGGCCGTTCTGTGCCTGCTCCTGGTGCTGGTATCTTGACTACGGCTCGTGAGACACAATCCAAGAGAGCCTCTCCTTTGATGAGCTTCAAGTACCGTGCTAAACAAATCAAGGCACGTCGTGCTCAAATCAAGGCTTGGGTGGAAAGTGAATACGAGGACTTGCAAGACGAATTGCAGGAGCTCAAGGCATCAGGTGAGCTGGCTGACGAAGAAGACGTCCAAGCATGGCTGCAAGGACGCACTACTTTTATTGAGCAACAAGCCAAGCGCCAAGACAAGGAGGCTTTGGCTACGTTCCAACATCAATTCTTCCAAAACGACCCTTCTATTGCTCCTATTCGTGGTGCGCTTGCTGTCTATGGTCTGACCATTGACGACATTGGCGTGGCTTCCTTCCATGGTACGTCTACCAAGGCCAATGACAAGAACGAATCGCGTGTGGTCAATACTCAAATGAAGCATCTCGGTCGATCCAAGGGCAATGCTCTATTGGCTATCACTCAAAAGTATCTCACTGGCCATCCCAAGGGTCCCGCTGCTTCTTGGATGGCCAATGGCATGATGCAATGTTTGCTGACTGGCATCATCCCTGGCAATCGTAATGCAGATAATATTGACACCATCATGCGTGAGTTTGACTACATTGTGTATCCCTGTCGCAGTATCCAGACAGACGGCTTGAAGGCTGGTATTCTCAAGTCTTTTGGTTTTGGCCAAGCAGGTGGTGAAGTCTTGATCATTCATCCCGATTATGTGCTCGGTGCTTTAGAAAAGAACCAATACAACGAGTACAAGGCCAAGAATGCACAGCGTTATGCTAAGGCATATCGCTATCTCCATGACTCGATTACCGGTGTCTCTGAATTTGTCCAAGTCAAGACGGAAGCGCCTTATTCTGAGGATCTGGAATACACTGTCTACTTGAACCCCAATGCCCGTACGGAATACTGCAAGGAGAAGAACACATGGCACTTCACTGACAAATCGGCTCACCTAGCTGCCCCCACATCAGGCGACGCTGAAATCACTAAGCGCATTCTGACTTCTCTCACTCAGCAACAAGCAGGCAAACGAGGTGTGGGTGTCGATGTCGAATTGACCAACGCTGTCAATATCAACAATGCTACTTTTGTGGAACGCAATTTCACTCCTGCAGAAATTGACTACTGCCAAAAACGCCCTGACCCTCAAGCCAGTTTCACAGGTCGTTGGTCTGCCAAGGAAGCCGTCTTTAAGGCCATCTCATCTTACGGTAGGATTCCCTCTGATGGTGCTGGGGCTCCTTTGAAGGACATTGAAATCCACTGCAATCAAGTCGGTGCCCCTGAAGTCGTTTTGGCTGGTAAAGCAAAACAAGCTGCCCATGCTGCTGGTATCAAGCACATTAATGTCTCGATCAGCCATAGCGGTGCCTACAGTGTCGCTGTTGCATTGGCACAGTAAACAAAATAACATCATACAACATATAGACTTATTCCCCTCCGCACATACAAAAAAAAAACATGATATTGATTGTTGGTAAATCCTCCCCAATTTGCTGAATGAATAAATGTACATGTACGCACACAAAAGGAGTTGATTTAATGTTTGTAACTTTCATTACCATACCCGTTTAACTGTCCACCAAGTTTATTTACAGCAGCTGCAAGATACTATGCTGTTCTTCACTGAAATAGGGTAGACAGCTAAGCGGACCAAGTGCTTGGTTAAGAAAGATATGTCATTTCTTACATCCTAAGCATATCTACCAGATTAAAAAATGCAGCAGCAGCAGCATTGAAAAATGTACCTTTCCAAAGAGAAATAAAATGAGTGATTAAATGCTTGGATGTTTTAATTGATGTAAACATAGCTGGCATTGAGGTTTATATGACATATAGTGCAAAGTTTGGTTAATTGCCTGCTTGCTAATTTTTTTTACTTCTGGATAGAGTATACCATTGTATACTATCAGTAACGAGCTGGTGGAAATAGCATTGTTACTATTCAATACGACTTCTATTAGCAATCTCTTTGCTTGAGACAGCTCTTGCGTGCCGCCCGTCTTGATGTCTTGCAACTTTTTGAGCGTCTTCTTTGCAGACAAGGCCTTGGTTAATCCCATTTGCTCCCAGTATCTTGTCTCCTTCAACTTTTCTTGCAATTCTTTTGAGACAGTCTTATTCAAACTGCGGTTGGCAGCATGGCGCACGACTTTGGAGCAGATGGCGACATATGGGTTTTTGTGGTTGTCTAATGACAATGGCGAGGGTGTTGTAAAGCCAATATCAGCAAAATACTTGCTTTTTCGCAGCCAACACTTCAAACTCTGCTTCTTCATATAGTTGCGCAACATTCGGACACAGGCGATTGATTGAGCAGGGATCACGGGCGAAAAAAGCAACAAGCTGGTATCATCACACAGCATTGTGGGTACAGAGACACCCAGATACCCACTGCATTCCGTATACGATCCATACAATCCACCTGTAATCACGACTTCAAACTGACCACACAGCAATTTCAGTTCCTTCCACGCATTTCTACCCTCTTGGCACGTTTCCAGCTTTGTGCGCAATGTGTTGACCGGCTTTTCCAGCTTGTTGATGATTGCAACATCGTCTATTTCTTTGTCTTTCACATACCCTTCGAATTGGGTAACAAACACGAAGTGCCCTTCGTGTGAAATGATCAAAGAATGGATGATGCTCTGTTGTAATTGGTAGATTGTGTTCTCGACATTGCCCACATCAACAAACTTAAAGTCAGAGACCAGCTTGTATTTCTTTGGCAGTGCTGGATGCTTTTCAAAGACAATTGTTGGAAGAAATACTTCTGGTGATGATGACGCGAGCTTCACCCTCTCTTTGTATAGCTGCAGAGCTGTGATCAGAGCGTCGATCTCTCTGACAGTCGATGGTGTGCGTAGCCGTTTGGCTGGCGTTTCTTGTGGAGCAGCAAATCCCAATTGACGCTTGCTGGATTTACGGTGTCGGAATATGCTGATAGCCCTTGCTGACAGATAAGGTTATGCGCCCATTAAGGCTAGAAAACCCTCGCCAAAAAAATAGCCTTATATCGCGCGACCACTGTACACAGTTTCCGTTGTTTCAGGCAAAGAGTCTAGCAAATCTTTAGCTAGAGCATCGTCAAATTTTACAGCACAACACTCACCTTGAACGAGTAACTCCCCTTGTTTGAAATTTATCAGCGATGACTGGGATGTGGCCTAAAAAGAGAGGTTTCACCAAGGCCTCGCGCTTCCAGTCTTGATAGCAGAAGAAATTGAAAGAATGCTTGCGTGTATCTACGTCTTTATCTATTGCTACATCAATCCACGGCCCCGTTAGAGACTAGCGCAATGGATACTGTTGTACAGCGTTGCTCCTTAACTAACCTTGGTGCTTCCAATGTTGCTCTCTTGCCAATATTTGAAGTGGTTAAATCTCTAATGCCATGTGAAGAACTCAACCCTTGCGAGGTTGTCGTTTAGACTTTTCACCTGTTTTTTTCTTATTAGTAAAAAAAAAAAAAAAAAAAAAAAAAAGAGTAAAAAATAGAACGCTAAAGAAAATCAACTGTTTAATCATTTTATTCGATTGAGTGCATGACGTCCATATAAATAATTTAAAATGATGAAATAAAAATATGACGGAAAATACCAGAAAGCAATGAGGGAATAGACAATCACAATTAAAAGATAAATTAGCACTGATATTCTTGCACTGATTGATCGAGCAATATATATATATATATAAGACATATCCACGGGAGAACGGCGATAACAGTGCTGGAGTATAAGATGAGTTCTTTAAATAACGCTTCATAAAACTTAAGCAGGTTCACTCCATTTAATCTAAAAGTGACCAATAAGTCCTTACATAATCGAAATGCACATAGAATGATACCACTTTTGAAAGGTATACTAACAGTTGTATATACAGACAGGCCAGGTTTACATGTATTTTAACTGTTTTCAAGAGAACACAAACATCAAAATATAATATTACTCTATAGCATCAATATTCCGGAACTGAACCTCGGACGGCCAAAACCTTGCCATGCAGAACACTTCTGCAAACCTACGATATGGTGCGAGTGCAGAGTCATGTTATGCGATTCTAAATAAAGTGTTGTGCAACATCCAATCTATCAATGATACTACTAGACACTTGTAATTAACATATTTCTTCATGATTTTAGCTGAAACCAATGCTCAAATCAGACTTCTTTTGAGGATTATTTATGCGAAAGCAACAACTCTTCCAATCCAAAATCCAGCTAAACCGTCATGTTCCTCGCAAAATTTGGCATAGGTACATGTTTAACTCATCAGCCAAATGATTGACATTTGAAGACTTTCATTGATTTGATACCAATATAATGCAAAATTGTACTTTTGGATATTATGAACAGGCTTAAATTGATTCAAAACTCTTTTTTTTTAAGATAGTAAATGTATTTGATCATGTCTAATACTTATGGTGGTATAGTGTGTAGTTACCTTAGGCCATTTGTACCATGCATTTTGAATGTTTAGTCTTGCTTTTCTCATTATAATCACATTTTTAGTTTCAATATCAATGCTTTATTTCTCTGAGCTGTCTCCAAATTTGAGCCAATAAAATCGCTTAAAAAGCTAGTTTAAACGCCGCTGACCCTAGAAAATTTTTGCGAGGGTTTCCCTATGTTTTTTGGTTAGGCGGACTTTTAAACATTGCCAAATACAGTAATTTAGCAATTTTATCATCAAAATCCCCTAAAATGCCAGAATATGCCTTACTACACACGCCAGCTTATAGTGCAAACGCTTGAGACTCTCAATTAGCACCAAGTAAGTGATACAAATCAAGTGAGAGCAGCCTATCTACCCCCAGCCTCTAAATCAAATCTAGTTGTGCTTCAACGATAGGCTTATCCACACAACGAAAAAAGATGGTTATGGCTCAAAGAACCATGAAAAAGTGGGAAAAGTAACAAAAGGGCATCACTAGAATGTGACGAAGAACAGAAACATCGCAATACAGTTACATACAAAAAGGTAACATGCAATGTGTATCATCAAAATGACGAGTACAAGAAAACAAAAGTACTGTATCATAGTAGATAGAAGTATCGTGGTTGCCTCATACGAAGCAAGAACACTAATACCACCAGTATTACAGAAGAAGCAATACTTGAAGAATAAAAAGAATGCAAGGTTACTCCACAACAGTAGAGCAGCACTGCCAGCGATACAATGCATCAAAAGATACACCATAGCACTGCCGTACAGCAACAGATAAATAGTTGCGTGCAAAAAAGGGGGAAAGAATAAATCGTAATAAAGCAAACTAAAGAATGCACAGTATTACGAGGAGAAAGAAAGTAATAAAAGGTTGCATGAAGGATGTAATCCATGGCAACCAAAGAAAGGGAATATACAAACCAAATGCAAACCAAATACAAACAATATATCGTGACAAACTGGTGGTGGCCTACTGAAATAAACTGTGTAATTAGTATTCCTGTATATTGTACTGCTAAAGGTGGCTCTTATCGGCTGATACCTACTGTAACACACTTGAAAGGTGTCGTCTTGGGTACTGGTGGCTGTAAAGGCAAGCTTCTTTTGGCAAAAGTGTCGTTGTATTCAATGAATAGTAATAAAAAGTATATGGTTTGTTTAGAATAACTTAATATAGACAGTGAAAATACAATTAGAACTGAATATATTTATTAAGTATTCCAAGATTGAATGAGGCTTCAAAACTAGTGTAAAATGCGAAGGTATTTATAGTTTTTGACATAACCGTAGCCATAGGACCTTGATCTTGCGTAAAGGGTAAATGTATAAGGCTTGCACCAATTAGCCAAGAGCTGTTGCGAGATCCGTCTTGAAGCACCAGTTAGGAATGACCAGCGATAAGAATCCCGTATCGAATGTTCTTCATAGTAGTATCTTTGATGGAAGAACATTGTCCAAATCGGAACCACTCCCAGGGACGACTTCTCATAGGATATCACTCTTCTAGGAACCCAGGTAAAGCTTAGCCATTTCCTGGCACCACTCATAGCCCTTTGATCTAATAAAGTTCCATGCTTCTTTCCTGCTCAATCCTTATGATGTATTATACAGCGTATAATACATTATTCGCTCATAATTGATCTATATCCTAAACATGGTTTAATAGAAACAGTGCAGTGCAAAAATAGTGCGAGAAAAAATAAAATAAAATAAAAACGCGCTACTGAGGGTGACTGCAGTCAATAGGCTGCCGCAGCACAGAGCACGCGGAATCTGAATGACGTGTACAATGAACATTTTCCACTGTGGTGACTGTACCCAAATGATTTTTTTGCGATGATTTTTTTGAATCAATATCGATATAATTTGACAATTGAAAACATTTTTGTTGAAATTAGCTATATAAAGTGTGCTTAGCGTATACTACTTTCTAATAAACTTAAGGGGAGAATTTGAAGGCGCATTTAATGGTGTCAATTTTAAAGTACTTTCAGCATGAAAAGATAAAGAATTTGGAGAAAATATAAAAAGCAGTTTTTCCAAGAAAAGTCGAGATTTAGCATATACAACGTTCAAAATATCAGTTGCACAGGTTACCCTACATTTGTGCGGTCATTTTGAATTAATATATATCATAGTAAAAAGTGTCGTTTTCGCCTTCAAAATTGCGATCGTTTGATTTTTAAGAAAAACCATAAGGGGTACCTCATGAAAAAACGTGAATTTTCGACGATTTGGATCCATCCAAAAAAAAATAAAAATGAAGGTTTAAGATGTAAATAGTGATTGATAGCAATCATTTGGCACTATTCCGAGCATCTAAAACGGCTAGGGAGAAGAGATATTGAGGGTTGAATTTGGGCGATTTGGCTGAGAGTAATACCTTTTGTGTGATGTAGATCTATGGCAACTGATGCTACAGATTTGATTAAGGCGTCGAAAGATTGCCATCTCTCCTTGGGATTACATAGTAGATACCGTCAGACAGAAAGTGATATAAGCTTTGTCTATGCTTTGTTTAAAAAAACCCTCAGAAATCATAGAAGAAACTCCACTTTTTGTCATGCTTTGATGCAGCTTTCAAGAGGCTATCTCTCAAAAGAAGTGCTTCCTGCTGTGCATATTAGCTCTTTGTGCATGAATATTATACGGTATATTGAAATAATCAGTAGTTGTCTACAGTAGAAAAGTCATTTCATACATTAGATGAATCTTGAGGTTAACAACATCCGTAAAATCCATCACACTACTGGTAAACTGCTGCAAGAATCGTTTAATTAGTAGACAACAAAAGTAGACACTGGAAGTTTGTTACATAATTATACACCCCCTCCGAGTAGGTATGCAATAGTGTTAATAATGTGAATTCTCTAACATTCCTTTATAGCATAGTAACACGCTTTGCCGTATTTTGGCCTACACTCAAGCAATGGTCGATTTTATTGGCTCAAATTTTCAGTCAGTTCAAAGATATTAAAGCTAATCACTATACCGTCACTACAAATTGAAACGCGAACGATTAAAAGTCAGTAAATGTCTGCAGACATGATCCCATTGCTGTATTCACTTACCGAGGAGGTAATGCTCTAAGGGTCCGAAGACGCAACCGTGTTTGTTACGGCGAGCAAGAGAAGAATGACATCAAGTTCCTTGAAAGCATTGTATCCAAGCCAAAAAGTACTTCGTTTGTGATCACAACCACGCACATAAGCAATGTTTTAGGCATTGGCACCGTTCGACTTGTATATGATAAGCAACACTTGTCAAGGAATCAGTCGGCAGAACCAGTCGCAATCATAGATAATTCATTTGCTTGACTGAGCTCTTGAAGCAATCAAAATCCACGTATTTACAGCATGCGACATGAAAATGAAGCGTAGCTTATTACGAGTGTTGAAAGCTTTGACGTGACGGTAGTAGTACAAGAGCATCGTCCCAATGACAGTAGCCAAACACCAGAGACTGAATGAACAACAGGATCTTGAAACCATGAAAAAAAGGTTGCAGCGAACACCAGCACCAAAGAGACGTCGCATGTAGAGCCATAAAGAGAACCGCTGGCTTAAAAAAAAACCCTGCACAAGATGGTGGAAGCAGGGAAAAAACCGTGCGGAATAGACAGCAAGGCATTAGAGACACCAAGCATTGGACCAAGAGACACCATGGAGAACACCACTGGCTTAAAAAACCCCTACCACAAAAGAGCAATGACAGGGGAGAAACCATGTGGGAGAGAGAGCAAGGCAATTGACACCAAGCCTTGTACCAAAGAGACACCATGCAGAGGACCACAGAGAGCACCGATCATTAACCCAAGATACACCATGGAGAACACCACTGGCTTAAAAAACCCCTACCACAAAAGAGCAATGGCAGGGGAAAAACCGTATGGAAGAGACAGCAAGGCAATAGACACCAAGCCTTGGACCGAAAGAGCACCATGTAGAGAACACCACTGGCTTAAAAAAAACCCTGCCCAAAGGAGTGATGGCAGGGAAAAAACCATGTGGGAGAGAGATGCCATTCACCATTTGCCTTTGAGAAAACCGCAAGATGCGTAATGGAAAAGCTCCTGTATTCAGAGAGTAAGCAAAAAATCCCACGAAAAGTGAAGCAGCATTACCTCCATGAATACACCAGAGATAAGATCAGAGAGAACAGACACGCGTTCTTCAAGTATTCATGGAACCTGAGAGACATTGCGAAAAGGCAATCCTATGAGAGAGCAATGAGCAAAGAGATTCATCCATTCAGAGCATCTGAGCCATACCAAAGAGAAGTACATATGATAGCGTACATTCACCACCAGAGAACACAGTGAAAACCTTGAGATAACTTGTTGAGTAAACAGCATCTTTCAGTGTCTTGAGAGAGCTTGATCATATGGCCACGCAAAACCACCATGCACGCAAACCACAGGAGAACCACCTTCCAATCTGGATACCATATATCAGTGATACAGACCTTTATCAGAGCCGCTCTTTGTGGAGTAGTACTTACCATTGCAGCAAGCCAGTGAAAGACAGGTGCTGCTTTGCCACCAACCAAAGAGACACTGGACAGACTTGAGAGACTTGAGATGATAAGAGCATAGCCTTGAGGACCACCTTGAGATCTTGAGGGACCATGTTTTTGATATATCAGTGAAAAGGATCTCTTTGAGAACAGCTTGTTTGACAAGAAACTTACCACCATGCCACGACATTGAAAGAAGACCTAACCATCTAGAATAAAAAAAATAGATGAAGCATCTATTGTAAACCATGGAAAGACATACCTGATGTTGTTTCAATCGTGAGCGAAAAAATGAAAGAATGCGAAAGAAAGAGAGAGAGAAAGAGGGGAAAAAACCCTGTTTATTTCTACTCGTTATACCGGTATCACTGATTGAATAAATCAATTACGCAAGTACCAAGACTTGACAAAAGCACTGGAACGAAGAGCGAATTACCTTTAAATGCTATCATCTAGGCAACTAACAAGAATTCGTGATAATGACGAGTTGAAGCAGTTTTCTATGGCCCATATTTGCCTTTTCATCACAAGCCCATTGAGCTGTTACTGTTGCGACTTTTTGATGTATAAGAAACGAGATGTAAACAAGATTATCTGATAAGATTAAATGGGACATTTTCTTTTCTCTTCTCTCTCTCTTTCTTGACGGCAACTCTTTTCTATTCGCAATTATGGTTACATAGCTCGTATATAATGCTGGTAATTGAATCAAGATGGTCAAAAGATGATGGGGTAATGCTAATGCCACAAACTAGACGATGCAAAACTACCACATTATACTACAAACGATAACTTTGCTTTACGGGCCTTCTTGCATCTTGCTTGCACTAATTTTTTAGCCAGAGCAACACTCAACTTCTTCCATTCTTTTAAGAGACAGGCAAACAATTGCACTGTATTGTGAATGTGATGCGTTCTACTATCATTACGCTTCTTTGGAATGGTACAGTGCGGATTTGTCGACACAGAGCCCTTCAGTACTATTGATACAGTACTTGAAGAAGTTTCATGATCTTGCATATGACATGATTAGGTACACCTGCTCTGCGACAATTTACTATATTCCACCAATTTGCCATCTTGAGAGGGGAGATTCGGGTTGATGGTCTGTAGCGTCTGTAAGAGCACTCGTGTAAAATTTCGCGTTAGAAAAAGTAATAAGTCTCAGGATGTTTATACATTCAAAGTCTTGTTCTTATGTTTTTGTCTTTCCAAGTCAGGTACAAAAGGACTGTTGTTCGGTGATCAATTCGTATTGAGTGTAGCAGCATTTGCAGCAAGAAAAATCATTGTGTTTTATTCATGCCAATGTGTTTAATGCTTCTATGTTCCTTGCATTTTGTTCCACAATGGTTCGTACAATGTCAAATATCAAAGCCTCTCGAGGCAATGGATAGTTTTTATACATCTCAGTTACTGAAGGCGTTGGTCCAGGCGGTGCCACTGTAAGCATCGAGAAAGGAGATGCTGATGTCGTTACTCGATGGTCGGGCGAGACACGTCTAGTCAATGCATACATATGGTCATTTAACCTTGACTGCGCCATGGCCGTGATTCTTTCATCTTCCACCTGCAATAGGGTCATCAGCGTATCAATGCAACGCACAAGTATTTTGGTCGATGCTACAAAAAAAGGGGGGTGGAAGTGTTGGTCAATTCATAGGTTTGATCTGTACACATGTACTGTCCACTCACAATAGCAAAAGGAATCAATTTGCTCTAGTTGGTTCATCAGATGAAAGCACATGTCAATTGAGTGCAGCACCAGCTGGATCGCTTTGCCACTGACAATGCTGCCCAATGAACCGCCGCTTCTTCTTGACTTGGGCTGTATGAGGCAGGCTTGGATCTTTATTGTGGTGACATGGACGTAGGACGCCATGATGATCTTGCACGGATCGGTCTCTCTTTCGATGATGTCTTTGGTCAGCGCAAACGGATCACTGCATATCTTGATGTCGTGTGGTAATTGGCGCCACCATGCGCGCAGGGTATCCTCGTATCTCATAATGTCCTCCACGTTCATTTCGATTTCTGCTGCTGCGTCCTGGCTTATGCTGGACACTTGTCTTGCCTGTGTTACCAGAGCGACAAAAGCTGGGTCTGTAGACAGGCTCAAGATGAGGTTGAAGACTTTGAAGATGCTTCTTGTTTTCTCAGGCTCGTCAGGCAGGATGTCGATGGGTATATGGTGCTCTTTGATCAAGGTACGCTCGTTGCAGGTAATGAAATCCCTGAACGGCAGCACGCTGTTGCGATGGATGATGGAGTACTTTATCCTCGTCATGCGCGGTAAGTGCGGGCCGCCCTTTGCATAGTCTGGATACTCTTTTTGCAGGCTATCGCACAGCACCATGGCCATAGAAGACCATTTGAACGACTCGGCAACTCTGGAGGTGGTTACCATGAAGGGGATCAGTAAATGTATCACCAGGACAGACTCCAATGCCTTGTCAGGGTCATCAAACATGTCCACAAGCTTCTCCATGGTGAGGTCGTAAAAGTATTCGCTGAAATAGCGCTTTTCATGCGAGCTGAAAAAGTTGTGCTTGCAGGTGGATATGGCGGAACAGGTGCAAATGGCCAAGACAACAGGGTCTTGCATTGGATCCTGCAGTGTGTGGAAATGCTCCATAAAGGAAGGTTCATGCAATATCGACACAATATCGTTGAAGCATGAAAAAAAGTTGGTAATCAGGCGCTCGATAAAGAACCGAGGCTCTAGAAATGCTGACACGCCTGTCGAGAATCGCTTTGAGATGGCTTTTGGCGAGGACGTGGACCGTGGATCATCCGCCTGCTGAAACGACCTCGAAATGATCTGCATGGCATTTTGGACAAGGCTTGTGTGCATGTGCTGTCGAATGACGATGGTTTTCGCTCGAAATGTGTCGCCAAATGGCGAGAGATACTGAATCGCTGATTTTCCATAGAGCATCAGCTCCTCCAAGCTCTTGATTTCTGTTGCCAGTCGTAGCTCTCCATTGACTATCTGCAGATCCCACGTTGGCTCTTTTATCAGGGCTTTCTGCTGATGTAGGCTCGTCTCCAGTGATCGTATCTGCTCCTCCAGATGCCTCACTTGCTGATAGAGTTCCAGTGATTGCCCTTCATCTTGCTTCTCATCCTCTGGCAGTAATAGATCGTCTTGTACGTAAATGTATTGCGTTGTGCATTTTCTGTTGGCCTGCAGGCAGCGTTGACAAGCTTCATTTCCATGTAGTCTCTCGCATTTGCGTCGTCTTTGTCTGCAATCTACAAATAAGACTTAGTCCTGATACATTGAATAGAAAACATGCAGTGGCTATCTACATTGGCATGGAATCTTTTTGGTCATGTTGAGCTGTGATGGTGTAAAAGAGCAAGTTGTGATGACCGAGACTTGCTCTCATGTAGTTACAAAATACACCCAATCACATTAGAGTCTGTTGTGTGGATGCACTTTTATTAGTAGAAGGCAGCAGCACTTGGCTCGAAGTATGTCAGTCTGATTGAAAGATGGCATAGCAGAAATGCGCTTATGATATTTGCGTAAAAGCTCCTCTCGGATGCCTTTGGTTTGTTTGTCTCTGTTGACATTGCTGTGGTTTGACGCTTTGAAGTCTGTATGCACGGAATGCTTGTGCTGATTGATTTCCAATGTTGGGCATCATTCGACTCATGTCTTGAGGGGAGGGCATCATCATGTTTATATATATATATCACTTGTAGCGTTGCAAATCCACGAAATGATATCTATGCCGATATCATCAATCTTTCAATCCGCATCTACTCTAGTGGTGTACTTTCTCTCTTTCTCGGCATCTCACAAAACTTCCATCCCATTCATCATGGTCAGGGTGACCGTTTGGGACTTGATGTTTTTGACAGAAAATTTTTTCATGAGGAATTATAAATAGGCAGGATGGAGTAGATGTTCTTTTTTCCTCTTCATTTTGTTGCCTAGCAACTAAACTAGTGAAAAAGGTATAGTCATCATTTCAAGTAGAAGGAGAGAACAGGAAAATGGCATGATGTCGTCTTCTTTTGGGGATGAGATTGAGAATATAGAGTCAAGCCCTGAGCAAATACCCTACGAAGGTATACTTGATGTTAACCATATTCGCTGATAAAGAAGAGACAAAAAGCCATTTCCATTTCTCGACTATAAACTTCGTTTTATATCTTGACATTTTTACTAATATTTTTCCTCTAAATATTAGATTGATATCCGTTGCCATAGCATTTGATGTTTCTCTTTAAACTTGTTGGTTGTCAATAAACATTTTATTTAAATCATATACATAATTAAAATGGAACTGTGTTTCCAATGCTGTCTTGTTTTGCCTTTGCTACCATCAAACCAGAAATAGCGCTGTCTTGCACACTGATGCCGACGCTCTTGAAGAGTGTAATCTTGCCTCTGTCCTTTGCAGTGCTGTCTGCGTCAATCGTACCCATTTCAATCCAATCCTGAGGCTTGGAGGATTTGACCAATTCACCCGCTTCGTGTCCACATGCCTCGATAGAATCCACGGCAATCAGCTCTGCGCGCTTGACAGTGTCAGCATCCACCTCGTGCATGTCCATGCGATAAGAACCAACGCAATTGAGATGAACACCGGCCTTTAACCATTGACCAAACAGCACGGGCTCGGTTGCATTGGTACATGTGCACACAATGTCGGCATTCTCTACGTGTTGCTGCAGTTGCTCGTTGGCAGAGACAAAGGTGCGGTCGGGATACGCCTTCTTGAGGTCCTCAATCAGTTGCAATCTGCGCTTCTCGCCACGGTTCCAGATGGCAATTGTCTGCAAACTAGGTCGGACAGCAATCATCATGTCCACATGCGATCTGCCTTGGGCACCAGCACCAAAGACAACCAGGTTTTTTGCCTCGGGGTGAGCGTAATAGCGAGTAGCTACACCGGATCCTACCATACCACACACATGGCATCAGTTGACATGCGCTTCCCGAATCCTTGTATATTACCTACCTGCGGCAGTACGCACGGCAGTCAAAGCATCTGCGTTCATGACAGCTTCCACACCGCCTGTCTTTTCATCAATCACGAGAATGGTAGCAGGCAGTCCGCTCAAGCCATCCTTGGTGGGCACACTGACAATTTTGACGGACGTGGTGTGGTCCAGGCGAGACGGCATAAACAGGACCTTGTGCGTCTCGGTGGAAACGCCAATACGCTGAGGCGACTGTGCCTCCAACGCCTTTGCGGCATCCTGCTGTCCCTGCGTGTACTTGCGAAAGGTCGTCTCCATCAGATCTACAACGGCATTGGCCATCTTTGGGTCACCCTGAGATAAGAGCTGATTGATATCGTTTGCCGATAAGATAAGAATGGACATGTTTTTGCAGACGGTATATTCAAAAAAGGAACAAAAGAGGTGAGTGTGTGGATTGACGTATCTCGAGATGTTATACTGTTAGCGTGCAATGGAATTAAGGTTGTGAATTCCCACAGGGGTACTTGATTGGGTGCCGTATTTTCGATTTCTTTTATATATGCGGAAATCAAGTAACCCTTTCTTTTTCCCCCTTTCTTTACTGTTACAGTATACTATGGAAGCTCCTGCCACGTTAAACGACCAAGTAGTGCAGCTCGTGTTTGGGCTGGCCAACCTCAAGGTAGACATCCCCATTGTCAACTTCTCATTGCCCGTGCTGGATGTCCTGTTTGCCATCCTCATCAACTACTCGTATCGATCAGCATTGGGCGTTTCACATAACCAAGTAGGCTGGTATCAAGGTTTGTTGGCTACGCTTGTGATGGCTACTGGCGGCGGATGCACTGTCGCTGTGCTGAGAGGCGAGCCCATTGGTATCTTGAAGAGCAATGAGTTCTGGGGCATTCATTGGTAAGCATGCTGTTGTAATCCACTTTGTTTCGTTTTCAACTCATCACGTTCGCCCAAACAGTACTACCTATCTGGCCATGTTTTCAAACCCTTACGTCTATCAGGTGGTCGATTTCCTCTTTTCCATCCCAGTGGTTGAGCATGTGTTTACGCTATCCGACAGCATCTTGCGTGCTTTGGCCATGATCCAGGTCGGTGTGGAAGGCGTGAGTGCCAATCCCGCTTTGGGTGCTGACAAGTTTGTCGCAAAGGTGCTGTGCGGTACGCTGGCTGGCTGCGGTGGTGGCCTCTGGATTGGTGAGTACATGGCAGTCGAGTGATCGTGGGCAGAGTCTAACACCCATTCCACTAGATGCTTTCCGCTTGAACCAGCCCAACTGGTCATTCTCTACGCCCCGCCTGTTGCATGTGGCCTCTGTGGACATGAAGGTCTCTTTCCTCACCTCTCTCTTCTACGTATTCGCCACCACACCCGCCTTTTGTGAATACCTGAGTCTTCCCATCATCAAGCCTATCGAGGCCCAAGCATGGAGCGCCGTGTTTTTAACAACTGGATTAGTGTATGGTTCGTATTCCAACAAGTGGGCCAAGCAGAGCAAGGCTATCGAGGAGATCAACGAGAAGATGGCAGAGGACAAGAAGTCAGAGTAGTCTGTGTAATTTTCCGACAAGATGTATACGGTTGTAATAATAAATTCCTTGTAATTGACATATACACTGATATGATTCCTGCCGCTCTCGCTTCTTTTCTTTATCCCCCTTTACCTCTATTTCACATCATCGCTAGCAAGGATGGGTAGCAGTATCTCCAAAGTGAGCTGTGGCGACATGTCCATGCATAAAAAGTACCTGAAATCAACACATCGCCGTCCAACCATCAGGATCGACAAATCAAAGATTGGTATTCCTACTGATTTTAGGGCAAGTATATTTAGTAATTTCCAGTGGTAGTAGTAGTAGTAGTAACATCTTTGAACAAATCAACAGCATACCTATCATGTCGGTAAGTTGTATTTACATCTAGTAACACCCATTCCATGACTAACCACTGTGTTCACAGGTAACAATAGCCCTGTTATGGATGAGGTAAATCACTTTTTCAGCCAATTGAAACGCACACAGAATACCAACACGTCTTTTGATTCCTCCAACAGTTTGCAGACACCGCTAGCACAGAAGCAGCAAGTATACTCACTGATTCGGATTTCCTGGCAACCATGGCACAGATTACAGACGCATTGCAAAAGTTCCCGCTGCCAAAAACCACTCGCCAAACCTACAAAAAGAGCCCTACACACAGCGACAGCAGAATTGCACCATTGGGAACAAGCCAAAGCGACCAGCAAATCTCACGCCGCCCTGTCACTCTCTCCAAAAACACATCCTTACAAGACACAGCCATGCTGACATCAGGAGCCATGTCTCCCAATGCCATGAAAGGCACCACCTCCTCGTCATCATCATCATTATCAGCAGCGCTGGAGACATCTGCTTCCATGATCATTTGTCGCGGTGACAAGAACGACTTGTTTAAGCATTTCAGTGAAAAGGAAAAGAATGTACTGCAACTGACAAAATCTTCCTCGATACAAAACATGGAGCGATTCACAAACGAGGGTAAAATGACAACCATTGATCTGACTGGCGGCTATTACGACTTTAGTTCTTGTCTCCAGAGTAGAATCGATGCTCAAATTGTTGAATTGGCTAGAGCGAGATCCAAGAACAAAGCAAACCGATCGCCTGTAAGTGTAGAGTAGTGTGTGTCATTGAGTCATGTCTTCTCATTCAAACGCCTTCTTTCTTTGTATAGAGAAACAATATGGTTTTTGACAAGCCAAGCATCATGATTTAAAACATTTATGAATAAACGAATCCGGGATACATGTACGGATCCTATTTTATTATACCAAAAACGAAGATGAAGGGTATCTGTTTGTTCAGATCAACTATTTGGTCAGCTTTTTTCGAGGATTTTTGATGCATTTGTTGATCAAGTGCGACTTCCATTGCGCTTCCGAGGATCGAGTCATGTCTAGTTGACAGAAGGGACATCTGGATTGATTTTCAGCGGTAACTATGGCAACATGGAATGCATTAGACTTTGTCCTGAATAAAGCTACACGCAAAAAAACTCACCTGTACATGTCTTTTTCAATGTGTGCTTCTTCCACTGCTCCACAGGAACAGATCGCTGGCATTGTGTGCATTGTTTGACCAAATGCTTCTTTTCACAATCGGTTTTCAAGTGATCTTTCAGTGTGGATACTTCCAAAATCTATGTACAGAATGTCAATAACCGCCTTGTGTCATGATGTATATATATATTTGCTTACTATTTGACACATGGGGCAGTTGGTGAGCACAGGGCATTGGTTGTAATAGTGAGAAATCAGCGTATCTTCGTTGAAACTGTCATTGACTTCATCGCAAAAGATGCATTCATTGCTATTCAGTAGACGTGAGTTTGCTGATTGCGTAAATCATTGCATTACCTACGTCTTTTCGTCTTCCTCCACAATAGTGGCCTGCTGTTGCTGTTGTTTGCTCTTGGTCTATGTATATGCATATCATGTTTAGCAGGTAGTCTTGCATCCTGCAATCTATATGTGCCTTACCTTTTTAGAAGCTGCTGCGCGCTTATCGTCTTTGCTACTGCTGCCTAAGATCACAAAAACGTGTGCTCAGCCTACCTGATTGTTTATCACACCAAACGCAATGTCAAACAAACCTGATTTCTTTGTGCTACTTGTGTTGTTGTTGGCCAGTGCTTTTTGTATGCTGGTAGATGTGGACGTCTTTAGCTTGAGTTTGTTGTTCAACTTTTTCAGTTCCTATGGACCATGTTACTATGCAACGTATTGCCTTGTAGCAGAGACTGTAAATGTACCTGTTCGAGTAACTGGGTGGTATCGGTATCCAAAAACAAACACATCTTCTTGAACTCTGCGGCATCTCTTTGTTGTTGGTACTGTGCGACTAACATCAGCAGTTCCCAGGCAGCCTTGCGCACCTCGGCATGAGGATGCTTGTTGAGGTAGGTGACAATGAATGTCATGATTTGCTTGCGATAAGCGCCCGCATCCGACGGCCATTGATGCGGAATCAAGGACTTCTTGGTGATGATAGAGACGACATCGATGCGTGCTTTAGCGTCCTTCATGTTTCTGATCATTCGCTCTCCAAGACAGAGCGCCACCAAACTGTGGTAGTGCTCAATGAGGTCTAGAATCGTTTTTGTGGCGTTGAGTTTGATGCCTGGGTTGTTGTCGCTTGTGCGCATCAGCACGCGCGAAAAGAGCTTTTCTATCCAGGTATACAGCTGCTGATCGTCCTTGCTCATGTGCTGTATCATGATATCTGTCATTGTCTGTCAATATGTAGGCTCTGGCCACCACAGCTCACAAAGAACTCACCCTGAGCATGCTTCCATGAATGGATGGCTTGGTTAAAAATAGACTCTCTTGAATCCATGATGGCCTCTTGAATCATGAGAATAGACGCATGAATGAACTTTTTGGTCTGTTTAGGCTGATTCTCCTCAACGTGCGCAGATGCCATCAATGCATTGAGCTGATTCAATCCGTTTTGGCGACATTTCACCTTGACGCTCATGATATTGGCTACCAGATCCTCTCCAAATTGGTCAATGGCCAATTCACACGACTCCAAGTCGTCTTCAGTCAAGGGCTCGGGAATTGTCTCTGGATCCACAATGACGACGGGTTCAGGTGCAGGTACTGTCGTGGCTGGTTTCTCTTGCTTGTGGTGATCAGTGATTGGAATGCGGGCCGATAGCAATGATGGGCTGTTGGTAGCTGAATCAGCATGGTTGATGGATAACGCGTCGAAACTGGTCCAATTAGCAATAGCCTCGTCCAGCAACTGATCGTTTGCAATGGTTGTACTTGTGTTGGCAGCCAATGTTGTTAGCTTGGATTCCTTTTCAATGGAAGCGGATTGAAGGTCTGGGATCGTGTTCTACCAATAGCGCATGCTTGTGTTAGCATACCATAGGCCTGTCTCTCTGTATCACGCTACGTAGATACCTGGTGTAAGAAGCTGGCATCTTCTTCTTCCTGATCCCCCTCTCCATCATACTCCTCCTGCGAGTAGGTTTGCTCCAAATCACTGTTATACTCAATTGTATCAAATGGTAGAATATCACCGTCTCGAGTGATTTGGATACCAGATTGTTTCAAAAGAGACTCGGCTGTTTGTCTGACCTGAATCATATCAGCCTAAATGGGAGAGCATGAATCAGGGAAAACCTCAGGGTATCTTGTCATTTCACGCACAACACATACCTTGATTTTATCCGCTTCATCGTAATCCTTGGTTGCCACGGCTTGCTGCTTGTCGTTTTCTAGGCTGATCAAGAATCGCCATAGTCCTGTTAATCTATCACCCAGCTCCTTGTATAGCTTAGCTTCTTTGTAATCTTCGTCTAGCATGTACAAGTCGTTGCATAAATGACTCTGTTGTTCTTGTTACATAAGCACACATGGAGCCTTACCTTGAGCAGCATCTTCCTCTGCATTCTGAATCACTTGGATCCAATGTTCTAAATCAAAATGAATATTTGTATTGTGAATCTGTGATGATCGTGAATGCTCCTCATCATCCTCCTCCTCCTCCTCCTCGTCTGACTGTTGTAACTGAGATGCAATCTATATAAAGTAATGGGAAAAACGTGAATTATTTAGGATCAGTCAGGACATGGACCATGCGTTTCGTTTGCTGATCAATGGTTTATGATTTACCTTTTGGTGAGGATACGCTGCTGTTGCTAAAGACTGAGCCGAGGCAAGTGTTTCTTGTGCTTGATGTTGCTGTTGTAATGGAAAGCCCAGAATATGTATGGCCAAAATGCCAACCTAGAAAGACAATCAGCGTGTGTCATTCCATCAGCCCGTAGCACAGATCAAATACCTGCTTATGGATGTTCAGCCTGTTTCCATGGCAACCCTTCATCACTAGTCGAATGTATTCGCAATCCGCCTGTATCTTGATCGACTTGAGCTCTCTGTCTTGAAACCGATCGTTGTTATCCAGATTGACAAATCTAAAAGAATCAAATTCAGAGTCAATGTGTATTACATAAACTGACAAACGGCGAGCAACTCACCCGAGTCGAGTAAACTGAATGTACATGGCATCTTGTTCCTGCTCCTTTGTAATGCCAACATAAAGTTCAATCTGAGAGGCAATCTTGTAATGATGAGATAAGATTTCAACCTTGTGGATACGACAGAGACCTGAATTTAGTCTTAAAATCAAATCCTGAGGATACTCTGGATGCCTATTCAACAAGATTTTTTGTTGGGAAAAAAAGACATATTTGTGGATTGTTTATTTATATACATTACTTTTGTGTCTGCCAGCCTCGATGGCTTATTTGTTGAATGTCACCATGAAAGGGCTCTGCTAAGGATTCAGGTTTGTAATCCTGATCAAACGATGAGCAATGTGCTATTTCAAACGGAATGGAATCAATTGTCATGATCAAAAAATGAGAATAGTGAAAGAAAACAAGAACAAGAGAGAAACACGCCAGGGGTAATATTAAATTAACACGAAAAAAAGGTACCAGCTACCAAACTCGTGCTTGATGTACTTTTGTATGTTAATTGGACACATGTCAAGCATTTCAGCTTTCCAGGCATTTAAATCTGAGGGATGTGCGTCTTGTTCTTCAGCTCTTCTTTTTTCTTGTTCTTTTGTTGTATACATTTGTCGCTTTCAAATGTCGGCTTCGGCAGATTATGTTGCCCCACATTCATCTTGATGTCATGACGATAAACCACGCGACAAGGAAAAACATGGACCGAGAACTGCGCTTTAATGTGCATTTTCATTTTTGCAAGGTATCTCAAAAAGAGATCGGCCGCTTCTGTTTTGTTGCAACAAAACAAACAGCACATAACGAACCATGAATTTCATTATTCGGAATAAGCTAAAATGGTATACATCCACAAGAGCACAAAGAAGCCACCTTTCCATGTTTTCAAGTAGAATGTACTAGTATCGCATTTCCACTTGGATTGAGATAAAAATGAGACACCCATCCTTTCAACCGAACCGAGATACGAACGATTCTGTCTTGAT
Source organism: Mucor lusitanicus (assembly GCA_010203745.1). Classification (NCBI taxonomy): domain Eukaryota; kingdom Fungi; phylum Mucoromycota; class Mucoromycetes; order Mucorales; family Mucoraceae; genus Mucor; species Mucor lusitanicus. The sequence continues at coordinate 4,200,086 of JAAECE010000002.1, read as the reverse complement.
GGAATTTGCGACTAAGCAGAATTTCCAGCTGAGTCATCTCAATGTGCCTTAGTAATGCAGTGATCTGCTTAGGGATGTTTATCCCT